>JAULBM010031591.1:0-11048 GCA_032357055.1 Geukensia granosissima
TACAATTTAAAACAAAAGTTACATGACATCTTTCCAAAATGCGCAAAACTTCAATTATTTAATTGCTTTTTTTTGCGGACTTTTTCACCAAGCGAGAAAAAGTGAGAAAATGAGTTATCTACCCCTTCGATTGTTGTCGATAGGCCTTAGCAATAACGACGGTATCGATGGGTTTGCTTTCCAACTGTGTAGTGTGAACGCAAAATGTGGATTAAATCTGACGTCATAATTAGTAACGTTACTAATAGTCTTAGGTTTCTACGCTTTAATTTTAAAACGTAACTAGATGGCGTTAAACCAATTACTCCGTCTTGATCTTCCAAATAAGCTCAGGTCAAATAATCAAAATGTCCGTTGGTCCGACTGAGATTGCTACATTTGAATACTTAATGAGACTCTGAATCTTGTACTGGTTATGTTTCTATTAATATCAACTATGTACATGCCATAGTGGCAACTTTAAATCCTCCGTTGGACAATTAAAAAACATATTCATTTATGTATCCTGACTCAGAGCTAACATGTCCGTTTCTCTATTTTGAGGTAATATAATGTATATGAAGTGAGGAAAGCAGCATTGAAACCATGGGAAACTGGGGATACAGTATAAATGGTAATTTATGGTATTGCAATATTTAAATGGTTCCATATAGACTTATTCTTTACATTAAAATATAGTCCCAACCCAAAGTTATCGTTACAAAGTTATGTACTGGTATATTCAAAATCCTTATACGAACTAAATATCAAAATGATTGATAGACTGATTGAATGTTGCTTAACGTCCAGTGGCAAATATTTCATGCATATTCAGGACGAGAGCATATTAATGAATGATGGTGATGGTGATGGATGATGATGAATGAACCCTGGTTTGTACTAGACTGACACGCTGAGGCAGATTTTTAACGTGCTAGCTCACGAAAGCAACAGTCCGCATGAAGACATGCCACTTACCCAGACACATTATTCTGACCCTGGGCAGATCAGTCTTTGCTCTTACTCCTAAATGCTGTGTGCTTAGTGGAGAAGCAGCAAATACAAATTTTAATGTCTTTGGATTGCCCCGGCCGGTGATCAATCCCATGACCTTCCGCATTCAAGGTGAGCACGCTAACCATAACACCACCAATGTGGTCTAGATTTTTTAAAGGTAACAGAAGTTTTCATAGAAAGTCTATCATAAAACTTTGCATTGTTTAAAAAATACAGATTTTGCTCTTAACTGTTCATCAAAAATATCTGGTCACCATATTATTTCCATTTCTTTTTGTGAAGGACATTAAAGAATCTGTTTTATTGTCAGGAAAGGTAGGACTACCCCACATGGACATACAACACACTGTAGAACCACTTTCCCTATCAACCTGTCCTTAACTTTAGTTTGACCATGTAAACACTTTATAAACACTGACCAATATACACCCAAATGCCAACCAATGACCATAATGACTTAGAAAGATTAAAGTCACACCATAATGATGTACTTCCATAGGCACAAGATTTTGGAACGCCTTTGGTTGTATTCATTTGAAAGCACCAGAACTATTTGCCCCCTTATCCCTTATTCTCTTTAATTATAACCCCTAAAAGCCATCCGAGTAAATATTTTAAAATTCCTATTTCTAAATCTACACTTATAGCAGACAGAACATATCAACAAACATCTGTTTTACTGCAAAATTTCCAAATGCTCATATCTCAAAAAAAAGCAGGTCAACCAATTAATTATTCATGCTTATTATAGTTCAATATAAACATAATTTTAGTTGTTGGGAAATGTAAGAAAACATCCTGAATTAAATCAGACTTATTTACACTGTTTGATAATGTTTTTTAAAAGTTTATTACACAAAGCAGTAAAATGACGTTGACAAACAGAAACACATTAAAGTACATCATAGTACTTTAAAAATTTATCTGCATTTAAACTAAATTTCACTTAATTTTAAAAGGGTGCTATATTCAATCTTTACTTTCCATTAAAGAATTAGTAAATATATGATAAGTAATCAGTTTTATGTGTAATTTTCATTCAGAAAAAAGGTTGGGTCTATTTACCTGATAGTATAGCTATTAACATGAACCCATTAACATGCAAGTACATGTAGTTTTTTTCACCAATCATTTTATGATCAACAGCTTCATTAGACACATATCCGTATCGCAGTGTACCATGTTCAACTTGCAAATCAAGGATTGACTGAACGCAGCACACACTTTGAGAGGGTTGTACAGTGTTTTTTTGTGCAAAATGTTTGATGGTTTTTATTTAACATGTTGTTATGTTGAAGGGTTGTTTATATATTGAATTTCATGTTCATGATTAAAATACAAAATGCATGCCAAATTCTAATTTTTCGTTCCTCATTTAATTACATTTTATTCCTCGTATGGGACTCCTGACATGTTACAGGCATATGATACATGTGGTAAAGTTGTCTCCACTTAATGTACTTGACCAAAATATAATTAGATTGAACATTTTGCTGCCATGCTATGTTAGTGAAGGAACAAAAAAATCCTTGCAAACTGTATTGTAGACATGTAGTGAGATTCCACCATTGTTGAAGGCTCTTATGGAGATGGAATATAATCTCCTTGGCAGTTACCCTATATCTTCCCTATTGTTTATTGTTTTTTGTTTGATTGGGATTTAACACCATTTCCAACAATATTTCAGTCATATCGAGGTGGTCAGTTTTACTGGTGGAGGAAGCAGGAGTACCCTGAGAGAAATACTGACATTGGGCAGGTAATTGATAAAACTTATCATGTGCGAAGCAAGTTAAACCCAACCCATTTTTGTATGGTACAAAATCAGGCTCAAACACACACCATTTAAATGATTAGGACCATTCAGCTACCCAGGTCCCTCTTCTCTTTTGTATACAATTTTGCATCACATGTAACAGCATCTGGTTAAATCAAAGGGAATTTTAGGCCTGAGACCAGTGAAAACGAAATGTCGTCGGACGGATGGACAAGTCCGGTAATGTCACTTCTGGTTCAGTAAACTTTGATATATTTCCGAACAGAATGTCCGGTGTCTTCTCCATTGGCGACTCTGAAATTTCAGTGCACTTAGCGCCCTCTATCAACTACCTCGTTATCATTTAATAGAGAAATATTTTCGTTCTGGTAAAGATGGTTCGGTCTGGAAAAGTTTCATAAATTACCAGACCGATGTCCTGTAATCATTTTTACATTTCGCGATCACTGTGAGACTGTCCTTGCATAATTGGAAAGATACTCTTGTCAATCTCCGACACAGAGACTTATTCAGACATTATTTTGGTTGTAGTCCAAAAGAAATGTGTTCAATCTTTAGTCATAACAAATGCATCCTATTTTCTAAAACATGCACTGACAAATTAGATAATGCAGAAATAAACAAACATATGAATTGTGTTTATAGCCTGACTAATTAGTGTGATACAGATTACATTACTCACTTTAAAGTGTACGAGTTAGACTTACTGAAGCAATAATTACAACATTTGTTTGTTTTCTCAATAGTTTTTTACTCAATTAAAGTCTCCTGTTCTGTGTTTCATCAAATTTTGCATTAAATAACTGCTAATTCTGTGCACTTTTTGATATAAAAGCAATTTGATTTGGCATATGTTTCTACTGCACACAGCAGGCAAATATTTTCAATTTTTTGGAGAACTTTTTTAACAAATCAACATTTTTTTTTTATTTTTCAAAAGTAACTGTTCAAATTTCTGTGATTAAAAACAGTTCTTACCAAAAGACAATTTACAACAATTATATGCTGGATTTAATCCAAGCAGACATTTACAAATCAAACAATTATAATTAAATCTGTAAGATATTAAATATACTGCACAAAACGGTCTGCATGTGTTGCTTGTTAATACTGCAAAAACCATCGAGTAATGGTTAAGGTTTGGATCTTACAGAAATGTATATCATTGCTTGTTTACTTGTTTGTTTGATTGAGGTTTAACACCACTTTCAACAATATTTCAGTCATATCGCGGCAGTCAGTTTTACTGGTGGAGGAAGCTGGAGTACCCGGAGAGAAAAACCTGCCTTTATCATTGCCACACACAGGACTTAAGGCAACCTGTAGATGTTTGTAATTTACAAGTTTTTAAGGCAACCTGTAGATGTTTGTAATTTACAAGTTTGCCTTACGATGTGGATCTTTTGTCTTTTATTGAAGGCCTTATAAAGGCTGTGATTTTACAAAAGGAATTCAAAGATACCAAAGGGGCAGATAGAAGAAGTCAGAACAAGACCATATCCAACAAAATGAAATGGAAGACAAACATAAAACACAACACTACACTGAAAACTAAAGCTGGAGTAACACAAATCCTACAAAAAACCAGGGTGAGTTCAGGTGCTCCGGACGGGTAAGCAACTCCTGTTCCACTAGTGGCACCCATAAAATATACTTTCTGGATGGCTGTTTCATTAACAATCATACCATCTCCTTTTCTTTATACATGATGCAGTTACCAAGTGTTGGTTAAGCCTCATGCTACTTATAATTGATGTACTGGGTATATCCAACATAATTATAGGTATTGGGTGTGTCCACTCATGACTTATTCAGGGTGAATTTGAGCTCACTACAATAGGTATGGTTCCACTCTTGTTAAAGACATTGACATTCCAGCATTTTAAATGGTGATGTAGTTTTAAAGTTTGGAAAATTCATGTATTTCTGTCCATTAAATACTGAAACTGTGAAGAATTTTCTATACACAGTGAATAAAACAATGCACAAAAATAATTTGACTGAATAAGACTTGCTTTTGAAACAAAAGGCCCATCTTAATTTTACTTTTAATTTATAATGTATGGAGGAAAAGGAAAAGTTTTTATTTCTTGGAGAGTTAATTATTTGCCAGAAACAACCTGATTCTTTTATTAGTTTGGGATAGGTTTTTATAGTTAGACAGAAAACCTCAATCAGATATAATTAGACATCTTAAGCCTTCAAAGTACAGACTAAAAGGTTTTATAATATAGATTGTTATCTTGTCAATAAATGTTTGTAACAGAGAAATCAAACTTTAACTTATCTTAGGACAAACAGTTAAGGAGGTACACAACACCATCACGAAAATAAATTCCACTTCTTGGATTTTCTTTATATTTTGTTAAGACATTTACTTTTATGAAAGAAGGAAAACATGAAAATTTCAAGAAATTTGAACTACACATTTCTCTGGATTTATTTCAATAGATATAGTAATATATATAGTATATATTTAAAGTAATTTCATCATCAAAAATTTTGATTAATGAGATGCATTAATTTTAATATAAAATGATACTTGATTTAAATGTTTAGACGATTTTTCAGATTTATTTCCCTTTGGTGTTGGGTACCCTGTTAAATTATACATGTATCTTTAAGATTTAAAATAAACGTACATCAAATGAAATTTGTCATGTCTTACAATAGTTACCATAAGTTATAATAATATAGAAAAGTTCAACTATGAAAATGTCATGCTATTAATTATTGGAATTTTAATTCTGTTTTTGCCACATCTTATCCTGCAGTTAAAATATCATTTTCCAGAAGACAAAAATATTTCTCATTAACCCTTTATGTAAAGTTTTTGATATTGAATAGTCTGCTCAAAATTACATGTTATCATATAAAAATATTAAGTTTCTGTGTTATTTCCAGAATATAACTCAACAGTATTCCTAAAATTCTATCTTCTAATTGTCATAAAACCCACTTAAAATGTAAAATTTATCAAATCAATTTGTTTTGCATACATGAAATTGGTTATATTTATGAAGTCTAAGGGATCATTTATATTTTGAAAGCGCCAAATCGCTTTATGATTCTTCTCACCTTGGTTGTGTTTATACTATTTATTTCAACGAAATTGTGTGACATCTCACGGTAGTTGTTTGTGAAGTATAATTGAGTTCTAAACATTAAGATTGCACTTCATAGGATTTTTGTTTCTTTTAAACTAAATGAATTTTTACATATACACTGAAACCTTGGTCTATGGTAGTATATAGCTGAGAATATAGCTACACTAGTATTCTGGTTTTTTTTATAAATTATAACTTGGCGTGGCAGCAAATCAACCAGTGTTGAAGTCTGTTGATGTAAATAATTCTTATCTTTCCCTAATTGACAGAATAAAGATTTGCAGTTTTATCTTAAACTTTAAAATTTATCTTTAAAAGGATTATTTACTTTATAAAAAAATATTCTTCATTTAAATTAAAATAATATATCTTTTTTTACTGATAACTTAAACAAATAAATAATACTTTATAACCAAAAAACTCCAACCTGGAATTTTAACTGTTTCATTTATAACACCTATTTTAATTAACAAACTATTTAGTAATCCATTAAAATTAATGACTTGATGGAATAGGTATTGATAAGCCGCTTCAAGGTGGTCAGACTATTTAAAGGACTTATCTCTTTAACCTGTAGGAGCATTGATGTACCAAATCTTGATCTACTCCAGGAATGGACTTGTAAATATGATCTTTAACTTCTTTGTGTGGAAATCTTGTGAGCAAGAATTTACCCTTGAGTGGTCTAATCTGTTAGTTTATGTAACCAAAAGTGTTGTAGGAATTCCTGATATTTCATACTTGTCATAGTTTTCTTAGGTAAAATTGACTGAACTTGGTGGTTTTCTTTGTAGAACCAACTCATGGATATTGCATTCTCAAGAGAACTGAATTTTAATACAAAACATGTTGGACACCATACTACTTCCCATCAACAAAAAATTGTACACAGAGACAGGTTTTAAACAATAATTGAAACCAGTGTCCAGTTTACCTAGGTTCACATCAGATAGATTTATTTTACCTGATTTGATAAAGATAATTCTCTTTCTGTAACAAACTTCTATGTTTTGAGCTATGTTTATCAAAACTTTCCAATTTAATTCAGTTATGAAGTTTTTATAAAAAAAAACAGTAAAATGAAACATTCAGTAGGCCTTACCACTTGGATCACCCGGTCGTCTAAAATTATGGTTATAACTGTGTTGGCGAGAACTTCTGGGTCGGTCTGAAAATACATAAAACAGAGCTTTGAAACACATCAAATTAACTTGAAACTTAATCCATGTCACCAAATATATAAACAGCTAATATTCCTAATAAAGGGAAACAGAATATGGATTTAATGTACATCCAGGACCTCATAATTTATTTCTAAACCCTTCATTGAATCAATAACGTCTTTTTTAACAAACATCATTTAATATTCAAATTCATCACCCAAAACCATTAGTAATTAAATGATTACTTATATTTTCTAACCTTAGAGGAACTTTTTTTGTATGGGCTACTTAAAAGGTGAACCAATACCAAAACAAAAATGTATTCAATTCAAATCTTAACATTTTGTTTGGCAGGCTAGAAAAGTGAAAACTCACTTAAGGAAGAAAATTGATTAAAATTCAACACAATCAAAATTCTACTGTGTCATTAAAATATTTCAATAAAACTTTCTTATTCTAATAAATATGTCAAATTTTTGACACCTGGGTAAAATTAGAGCACTTTTCACATCAAAATAACACCAATATCTGTAATATTAAAAACATCAATGAGTTTAAATAATGAATAGAATTTCACCAAATAAATATGAACTTGACCAGTCAATATCACTTGTAAATGACCAATTTCTGTTTAACAAAGATATTGTCAGGTTTTTAATCAATGACATTTCTCTGTGAAAACAGAAATGAAGCATTTGGTCAACAAAGCTATGACAGTTCACCTTCTTCCTATTCATAATGATGATAAATGCTCAAACTTGTCCTCACCATGAACAATCACCATAAATAACCCATTCAATAGAAATTATTATATAATAGTTAGTCGTAGACATATTTCAGACCATAAACCTTTTTCTTATTATGTACCTTGGATAATATGACCTCAGAAAATACTGCAACCTTGGATTTTGTGGAAATTTGCCTTTATACAAAAGGAAACAAATTAATTTGCCCAACTGAATATAAGAATTTCTTCACATTAATTTTTTTCTGATTCTAATCACCACAACACAGTATTTGTGCAAAGGGGGACAACTTCCATTACTGACACATTGGGTTTGCTGGAATTAATGAAAAAAATCATACTATTAATTAAAACCCAAATTAAAGCAATTGTTAACTTTTGGTTTATAAGCATCATTTTTGGAAATTCCTTGTTTTTTATTTTTTATTCAAAATCATTATCAATTTGGACTGCAGAATTATGGGCCCTAGTGAAAATGATGAAGGTTAGATAAGTAAAAGGCAAATAACTAGGTATTTAAGGCCAACAATGTTATTCATGATTTTTTAACCAGTCTACAATGACACTATGACTATTTTATTAAGTACTTATAAATACTGAACAAGTCATGTACAAGAAAGAATTTAGCAGTATAGAGAATATGTAAAATCTTAAATGTATTTGTAGAATTTAGTAAAATCTACATAAAATGTATTATGCAGTGTATGTTAACTTGAAAGTGGGTCTACATAGATATAAAAGTTTGTTTCTAAGACTGAATGTATGCCTTTTTCTGTTCTTTACTTCTACAGAACTTCTACCTTAGTCAATAATATAACATCATTCAGCAACCTATTGTTACCTGAAGACCATTTCACTTTGATGAATAAAACATTAATTCTAAATACAATGTATTATAATTGGTCAAACATACAGAAAAGATTGAAAGACAAACTGGGAAACCATTGCATCACCATGAACAGTACAATCCCACCGACTATGACAAAAACAGTATCCCAGCAGTGATTTCAAAGCTCAAATGAGGCAAACAGTGAAGAAGCTGCGCCCTAATGATGGTAATGACGAGAGTTCAGATTCTTCTCTCCATCAACACAGAAGTAAATTTGTACTACTAATTAACAATTTCTACAGATGTTTAGAAATGTAACAAACGTCTGATGTAATGATAATATACACATGCTGAAGTTGTTAGGAGGAAGTTATATAAACAATGGATCTGACAGATGTTACAATGTATCAGACAGGATAGTGTACATGTAAATGTACAAGTTGTCAGTCCCTGAGTGTACATGTAAATGTACAAGTTGTCACTCAATGTCATGTAAAGTCTACTAAGTGGAGGAAAGTCCAGAAGATCACTGTGTATTATTAAATAGAAATCTATATAAAAAGTAAATATTTTTACTGGTTTTGAATACTCTGCATTTCTCCGTTAATTCTAAAAAAGATGTTGAAATATGGTGGTATTTTTGTATTATTCTCAGCCTTGTTTCACATTAATATACTGTATGACCTATATTGAATTTATTTAAAACCATATTTATTTGTTGTTGGTGCTTTTATTGTTTAATGGCAATCCTTTGTCAGATATTATATAAAAAAATATTTGATTTGATTAAATTCAATCAAGTGGTCACCAGATGATTGTTGCTCTGGTTAACATTTGAACTTGCTGGCCACATGAAGGGTTATGGATTTATTACTATCAGTTAACTGTAAGGGAATAATATATCAACTTAATGAATTATCAGATGATAATCCAAAAGTTTTCTGGAAATTGATAGACAGAATAAAATATGTTGATAAAAGAACTGAAAATCCTATCAATATAAACGACTGGCTGAAACATTTTAAAGATTTATTAACAGAAAACCCAACAGAACCGAAAGACTTCAGTTTTAAACCGGATACATATGTAGATATCCTTAATTCACCAATCAACTGTAAAGAGGTTAAATGTGCAATAAAACAATTGAATAACTCAAAAAGTGCAGGTATAGATCTTATAAATAATGAATTTCTGAAATATGGATCAAGTACTATATAGACCAAGTGACATCTGTTAGACTGTCAACTCATCTCCATCCTAATACGGCTCATTAACTTCTTACTTTCTTTATATCACACTAACATGATACCATTAAATCAATCAAAATTGTAAATCTTTTGTCATCATCATTTCAAAGGTTAGTAATCAATCTGATTAATAAATGATTAATTCAACTTTAATATAAATGGTTCAAAACTGTCACATATTTATTTCCATGGTAATGAAGTATATCAATTATTCTGAGATAATGAAAATGAAAAGATAGAATTTCAATTATTGTTAGATTATGAAAATTCAAAGATATGGAGTAAATGTCTGAGGGCTGCACTTCATCCATGTGAAAAACAGTGTAAATTTACAAATCTAGAGGTCTCCACAAGGCCTTCAACAAAGGTGATATACTTCTATGACAAAAGGTGGAGCTGATGTCCCTTGACGCCTAATAAATTGTACAGACAATAAATTCTGATGAAAAGTTTTCAAAACAGTTGTTCAAACTTTGCAAAATGTTACTAAAATAATTCATAATAATAGTAAATTGTCAATTAAAAAAAACAAAGCACTGCCTTTCCAAGGCAATAAAACTTTATTTTCTGATTCTACTTATTTTTATTTTTATTTATTTCCAGCATGCTTAAGATTTTTTTCCAAATCTTTCAATTAATTTGGTTTATAACCCATTTGTCCAAGTCTTTCCATTAAAACCAATTAAAAAACACTGTTCAAAGTGTCCTTTCAAAGGCTACTTACGACACTGTCCAAGTGTCCTATCAAAGCCCACTTTAGATAGTGTCCAAGTGTCCTAACAAAACCAACTTTAGACAATGTCCAAGCTGTCCTATCAAAACCCACTTAAGACACTGTCCAAACTGTCCTATCAAAACCCAGTTCAGATAGTGTCCAGTTGTCATATCAAAACCCACTTGAGACAATGTCCAAGTTGTCCTATCAAAACCCATTTTAGACACTGTCCAAGTCATCCTATCAAAACCTACTTAAGACATTGTCCAAAGTTAAGACACTGTCTAAGCTGTCCTATCAAAACCTGCTTCAAATATTCTCCAGTAGTCCTAACAAAATGCCTGAGTCTTCGAGAACCACTTGCTCTTTACAGCAGAATTGTTTTACCATTTTTGATTGATTGACTGAATGGTGCTTAACGTCCAGTGGCAAATATTTCATGCATATTCAGGACGAGAGCATATTAATG
>JAULBM010031602.1:0-11048 GCA_032357055.1 Geukensia granosissima
CGTAGAGAAATTCAGGGGCAGATAATAGTATGTAAAACACTTTTGCATAGTGTAAAGCATGAACCGTTAACTGTGGGATAATTCTTTCTGTTGACTTAAAATTAATCCAAAGGCGAAAAACACACATACAATTTAATTAAGCCCAAAATTTCGCTCTCCAGCAAAGCTTGACATAGAGTATAGTTGGTTTTTGCATCCACTAAATATTTCTGAAAAAAACATTTTGAAATTACCCAAATCTGATCTGTTTTAAACAAAATGCATATATTTGGTGTTTTTTTGTAATGTCATATTTGTACCTATTATGACCTCATGGCTTCTTGAATTGACATTTTTTCTTTTAGTGTGATCTCAACTTTTTTGCACACATAAGAGATATTCCTGAAGTAACACCTAAAAAATCTTTGAAAATTAAGGCCATTTTTACTTCTTTATTTTACTTTGTCCTTTGAAAACAAAGTTTCAACATTTTTTAATTATTCAATTTATCATATTTTATTTAATTTCAGCTGCTGTTTGGCAGGAAGAGCATACCCGCTAGGTGATATCCCTGAAGACCATGTAGCAGACGTTAAAAATAAAGTAAGCTTATAGTATTTTATTGGTAAACATATGGTCAGAGTTCAAAATCTCCTGATTGCAACAGGAATCTGCCATAAATTCTTTACAAAAAATGAGGATGAATTGTGTATAGCACCATGAATAGGAAAGAAGTTACTGGTTCTTTTTCATAATTTTTTTATAAGAAACGGAGGCGGATCCAGACTTTTGGAAAATGGGGGTCACTTTTTGTGGACCTCTTGATTTCTAATAAATATAAAAACAAGATTTACCCCAAACTATTCATATTGTTCATTTTTCCCCCTGGATCCGCTCCTTAGAAATGAATGCAAAAATTACATTTGACCAGTTGCATTGTTAACATTAATCCTTTTGGTGCAAGAATGGGGGTGGGAATATTTTATATTTGAGAACTGTTAAAAATAGAAAAAAAGGGGATATGGTGTAAATATTCATGACACAAAAATCTCATATGTACAAGTAAATTCCAAGCAAGGGAACAGCACTTTGATTGCTGTTCTTCATCTCAAAGTCACAGTGAGGCCTTCAACAAGGAGTAAAAAATTGCACCTCACTGTAAGTTCAAGACGGCCTCTAGCATCAGTTTGAGCGGAATTCTTTGCTAGATGTAGACGACACTATATCTGTGCATTGAAGAATGCCACTTTCTGCCTATTTGTTCAGATTTCTTCAGTCTGACATCACAATGTCATTACTGCAGAAATAAAATAAAAATTTTCTAACTTTGACATTCTAAGACATTATAAATAAAAAAAAATAACTTAAGATACTTAGACTTTGAGGCCAAAATGTTCCTTAATTATTTTTCTACATATTTTGCAGATGTTTCAATGCATTACTAGCTTGCAGTCAAAGGACAATCATCCAGGTACATGTATGATGTTTATAATCTTGCAATATAAGACCATTATAATGATGCACTGATCAGAGGCAGAGCTTGACTTTTGCAAAAGAGGGGCCCAAGTGCCAACACATACTCATATATAAGGATAATTGGGTTCAAAATGATCACTGATCCAGTCATATAACTGCATCAAGCACTTTACTGTGTCCATCAAAATACTGCATACACACTTTCCCAAATGTTCATTTGTTCATCATCTTCACATGTCAACAAACTGTGGTTTTATCAGGCTGCACTTGTGAAGCACCTCAGTTTTACGTTTGCCAACTAAAAATCTGGTAAAATAGGCGTAATATTGAGACCGTTGGGAGTTATATTTACCTTGGTTTCAATGTACTTTTGTTTTTTTATTATTCTTCAGATGAACCATCGTATCCACATCTAAGAACATTACTTCAGTTTGACACCAGGGAGTTTCTCAATGTACTGGCTTTGGTAAGTATTATTTTAAATGACTCTGTAATTCTTTTGCAATAATCAACCAGTTCCCACGAAGTGATTTACAATCTCATGTGTTTTTTTAGCAAACGATGGATGCAAAGTGATGTCAAAAGCTCACATGGCCCTTTGGTCCAGGTGAGCAAAAAAGGGGACAGAACAGTTTTTCATAAACAAAATACCTCCACATTCCCTCACATCAAGCAGATGGTTGTGAAAGTGTCTCCAGGCATTTAATTCAAAATGGCAAAAGAAGATAACCTATATTTTTAATAAATATCATAGATACTTGAAATATTTTTTTCTCGTCATTATTCTTTTCATTAGGGTAAAAAAAACAGAAAATGTGTACCATCGCTTCCATAATTGTTTCGTTAAGAATGGGAAGATGTCATATTTGTTGCTATGGTTTTTGTTAACAATAATGTCTCTTTGGTTCAGTTTAATTTTCAAATATGAAGTCACTTGCTGTGACCTGGTTATATTGGGGTTATATTGTAGTAAAATCTATGGAACAGAATTATTTATCTAGGATGCCGGGTCACCTTAAGCCTTCAAATTTCTTGCCAACACCTGTAATTTTTAGGTTTACCTATCTCAGCTGTAGAAAATACAATATTAAAGACATGCATTGAAAGACTTTTAATGTATTAGTTAATATATGGTTTTATTCTTATGTCTATGCATCTTTGAAGATTTAATTTTTTAATCTTTTAATACTTACCTTGTCATTGTATTTCTAGGTTAACTTTATTTGCCACAGTAGCTCCCTCAAATAAAGTCCAAAAAGTCTCAGGTACAATTACCTACGTTAAAGACGCCCCGTGTTAAGGAAATGCCACGTCTTAAGCACGTTAAAGACCCCTTGTAACAGCTGATTTTGAGTGGTCTGTAGGCAGCCAGTTACAAGGCTAAATTTTCTGCCCCTATCCAACCAGCGATTTTTCCAGTAGCAGTCTAAAAGTCCCTCCCTTACCAGTCCCTTGCTCACAGTCTACATAATGATTTATTGTTTAACTTGTTTTTGTCCTGAATATGCATGAAATATTTGCCACTGGATGTTAAACAACAATCAATCAATCAATCAAAAAATGTATGTTTAACCAACATATAATTCAAAGACCACAAAAAATTGTTTAACAAAACTGTGAGATTTAATGGATCATTTTCAAATTATAAGCATTATATGTAATGGTTCCATAGAAAATAGGATGTGATATCCCGGTTTGTACCAAAATTCTACATTTGGAGCTGTATTTTTGTATTAAATCTGTGATGGTTTTAAAATTTTGTAAAATGCTTGAAAAGCTTTTGATTTGTGTATCCCTGCTGCAAAGGTTTACCAGTAAGATGTAGGTTGTGATCATTAAAGTAAGATGTAGGTTGTGATCATTAAAGGTAAGATGTAGGTTGTGATCATAAAAGGTAAGATGTAGGTTGCGATCATTAAAGGTAAGATGTAGGTTGTGATCATTAAAGGTAAGATGTAGGTTGCAGTCATTAAATTCAGAAATTAAACTCGTGAAATGTAGACACCATACAAAGGGGCAAAAGGCAAGTCCCCATCAAGAAACGTAAAGATAACTATAGAAAAAGAAAAATGTCCCTTTTATTTGAAAAGTAGTGCATGAACAGTCCTGTTCTATTGTTACCTACATATTCAAGGTCAGTTGTTCTACCAGAGCATCCAAGCAATACATATAATTTTTAACTTTAAGCACTGAAAATATGTAAAGGCTTCACCATGTAATGCACCTAGTAGTTGTTCCTTTTGATGGATTTGGCTTCCTTTGTCAATTTTTTTTTATTTCAGTACTTCTTTTACTATATATGGATCTCCGACTTCCTTTGTTTTATTTCTAATTCTTCTGATAAGAGGTTACTCCTTGAAAATGTACATATATCATATTAAAATTAACCATATTAATCAAACATTGAAAAAATTTTATTTAATGGTGCTCCATTTCAATAATTCTTTTTCATCCAAAGGTCACAGTCAAAATAATGACACAGTTACATATAACTAACAATATTTAGAGGTTACAACTAAAAAATGTAAGTCTATTGTTGCCAAAATGAATATTGATTTTAAGACTATGATAACCTATGTCAGCAGACTCTCCTCCATGTAAAGCTTTTAAAAAAATTCTAAATGTCAGTTTCTTGTTTAATGTAAATCAGTCAATGTGACATCATTTTTTGTCATTAAATGAATCCATAATTACAGAGATACTTGTAGCTTTTAAATTTGGTGCACCCAAAACCAAATTTTCAAGATTTTTTTGAGTCCTGGAGAAGTGGTGAGTCCTGGACACATCTAGGCAAGTTGTGAGTATCCCTGAAAATTATCATCAATACCATAAGCAACATCTTAACATCTTTTTCTTAGGTCTGTCTGTCTGTCCTTCCATCCCTGTGTCTGTCCACATACCTTGAAAACACATCTCCTCTTAAACTATTCAATCGATTTCAACAAAACTTCATGTGAAGCTTAGACATTATGTGTAGATTTGCATATAGAAAGTTAATTGTTTTGTGCTTCATCCCAAGGTGCTTACAATTTACAAAAGAATGTTTTAAATGATGCCACCTTACATATGCATCTCATAAACCATTCAAAGTTTTTCAACGAAACTTTACATGAAGCTTAGACATAATGTATAGATTTGCATATAGGAAGTTTATTCTTCATGCTTCTGTTCAAGGGCAGATAATTCAACTTACAGTTTACAAATGGATGTATTACAAGGTGTGACCTCATAAGTGCATCTCCTCGTAACACGTTCAAAGGATTAAATGAAACTAACACTATATGTAGAGTTAATTCATTGTGCTTTGTTCCAAGGTCAGATAATTTACTTACAGGTTACAAATGAATGTTTTCAAAAGGTATGAACTTGTCAGTGCATCTCCTCCTAAACCATTCAAAGGATTCATTGAAACTTTACATGAAGCTTAGTTTACATATTTAATTTTAGATTTGCCCAAAGGAAGCTAATTTTTTGCACTTCATTCCAAGAGCAGATAATTTAACTTACATTTTTTGGAATTTATATCTAAAGGTCTGAAACTTGGTTGAATGTTTCAAGATACACTGAAGATGTTTACCTCCTATTTTAGTTATTTTATTAATATCTGTTTCAGATTTTACAGATAGTTGAAATTAAACATAGAAAGAATTTGACTTAGCCATTATACTCAAATTGGTAGGGGATATCATAAGGGAGCTCTGCTTGCAGTATACCGGTAATGCCTATTTTAAACAGGGGAGGGGGGTATATGCATCACCTGAGTATTATTTTTAATAAATATTTTATTCATTATACAAATTTATACAGGGAGTCCGGTATATCCATAACCAGTATACATGCAAGTAATATCATTGCTACTCTTGATTAAGAAAGAAATATATCCAATGTGAACAATACTAAAACTTACAATATTTAGTAACAATATTTGATCTTTTTCTAATTTACATGAGAAAATCCTTTTAATAGCTCTTCTCTTTTTGCAAGTAAATACAAATAGGATGAAAGAAACAATAAAACTACTTGCAAACCTGATAACCTACAAAGTGATCAAACACAAAAAGTGGTCAGTCCTATACATCTAGACAAGTTGCGAGTATCCTTGAAAATTATCACCAATGTCATAAGCCTTTTTTTTAATCACCCTGTGTCTATCAGTCTGTCTGTCCCCATACCTTGTAAGCGCATCTTCAAAGGATTTCAATGAAACTTCATGTGAAGCTTAGACATAATATGTAAGCTTCATTCAAAGGGCACATAAGTTAACTTACAAAATTGCATAAATATTTGACCTTTTAGTTGAGAATATTACAGCATATGTTCTATAAGAAATGGTGAAAATTTTCCTAATGCTTAGCCTATCACCCTACACAAGCTCCAAAAGTGATTTTGTTTTAAATATTATTCAATCTGCTATGTCAATCATTTGACAAGTTTTGAGCAGAAATACATGTTACATTTAGTGACAATGTTTAAGGTCAAATGTTTAAATTGATCAAGGCACCAGCACATAATGTAGGATTTCATGAAATAGACTATAGATTTGAAAAAGATTCAATTATTAGTAGCATGATAAGCTGGGTTATTATGAATTATTGACAGATATTTGAAGTAAATAAATCAAATGTTTGTTCATTAATTAATGAAAATCAATAATTATTTTTATGCTTTTATTTTACTTGCATGTTTAGGAGAATGTTATGGTTCAAAGGTTGAGTGAAATATGAGAGGCTGATTTAAGTAAAAATAAAATTGTTTAATTTTTAACAGGTGAAGTGGCAAAAGTTAAGAAGGAAGAATTAAATCTGTTTACCATATATTTGAGTATTGAGGCTAACAAAGGAAAGGTTTAAAGTCCTAAGCGATTCATCTAGTTAAAACGTTCATGATAACTTTGTGTCTTGGCGTGGACGAGAAATTGATTGATACTGTATAATTACGTTTCAGCTCATGATAAATAACTTATTCAATAATCAGTTACTGTGTATTGATAAAACGTATTTGAAAGTAAATGACATATTGAAAAAAATATTCCTCGGATATTGATGCTAGGTATTGCCATAATTGTGATAAAGAACATCATCTTTTGTATTAGCTTATTAAGTTTTTACAGCAAAAGACAATATTTAAAAGTCTATTACAAATAATCCTATTTACTATGGTGTTATCAAATATTACGTGCTGTTTTCTGGGAAAGAATACATAGAACTGTGGGATAGGAATTAAAATTTAGAATGGAAACTGCAAGACTAATCACTGAAACTTATTTAAAGTATTGAAATGCAAAATGTCAAGTTAAATTCATGTGTGTAAAAAACTTTTGTTAATAGCAAAACTACACAAAATGTCTATGATGATGTTAATGTTTAAATAAAACCTGAATGACTGAAAAGCTTAAATGTGTTGTGTTACCTGCTTCCAGCATGGGCAACATTGAAGGATATCACTCTGTCAGAATGGGTGACACACTTTCTTATCCACTACTACTCTAAAACTGCTGAACAGATTTTAACCAAACTTTCACAGATTCTTTATTATGACATGTAGTGTAGCACCTCTTATTTTATTTTTCCAGAAAATCAATATTTTGACTTGTAAAATGCAGAAGCTCACAGATTCCTTGTTTGTCCAGAAATCCAATACCTGTTAATTTTACTACAATTTTGACTTGCAATTTTACTGAAAATTAGGGGGTACCATTCCTTTTTTTCTGATACTCCTCCTAAACCTATCAGCAGCTATTAACCAAACTTTCACAACATATGTATTAATATATTTCACCTCATATTATAAAAAATTAATTACTTCTCGGATTGATGTTAACCCAAATTTGAGATTTAGGATTCCACGACGGGTGTTGCGCGCAGGACAGGGGATGCTTACCCTTCCGGAGCACCTGATCCCACTCCTGTTTTGCAAAGGAGTTCGTGGATTCCAGGCTTTTGTTCCTTTTGTTTACGTTTTATCTTTAGGTTTGTTTTAAATTTGTCTTGTCTCTTTGGACTATGCACTTTTGATCTCTCGCATGGGTATTCGACACTGGACTTCATATATTTCGGAAATGTTTCGTGCCCCTCGAAAGTGATTTTTGAAATGTGACCAAAAACTATCAACGAATACAAGTCTCTTAACTTCGTTATTGCAAAACATCTTAACATTTTATTTATTTTGTGCTTTGTCATACAAAGAATTTATGTCTAATTCGTCACCCATAAGGTATTTAGCTCTGCAATTATAGTTGGTTATTATTTTTAGACGCTGTTTTTGTAAATACAAATATCACAGTAAAAATTTATCTTTTACTTTTCTCTAGCGATAACATAAACAACATTTTCCATTTTGTCTCAAAGGACCAACCTTAGTCTGCATTTGTCTGGGTTTTTCCTGGTATACTTAATGTAAAGTTGGCTTTAGTTTTCTTGACAAATTTTTAAATATCTCAATATTGTTTTAATATATTCTGTACATAGTCTTAAAATTTTGAATACTGGCTTAACATTATTTAACAAATTTTCATTTGCTTCGACTGTGTCTGCATTAGTCGAGACACAGACTGAAATTTCCAACATGTGTCAAAATTCAATATTGTAGTGTGTGTGATCAGTATACAACAACAATATGCAACAGATTGTTATTTTATTTAATTATATAATTTAATTGTTGAAATAGTTCTAAAACGCTTGAAAATAAAATTAAGCTCAATTGCAATGCTCAAATTAATGTTTCTAGACTATAGAAAGTATATTCATCGTCTCAGCATATACAGACCATATTAAATAACTGTATTGCTTATCAAAATTACTTCCGTCTGTTCAGGAATTCGAAGATACCAAAAGGGTAGACAGAAATCGTTCAGTCGGAAGACAGACAAGACCATGGCCAACAAAATGAAACGAAAGACAAACATAGAACACGCAACACTACACTGAAAACTTAAGCTGGAGTACCACTAACCCTACAAACAATCATACCAAATCTGGTATTGATGATGTTTTGACATTGAATAATCCTATGTTCAGTGAACCTGTCGACCAAATATATTCCAGCAGCGAACTAGAAATTAAAGAGACCACAGACTAAACAAAATCTGATTTTTACCTAGATATATTTTTCGAAATTGACCAAGAGGGAAAACTTGTTTCTAAAGTTTATGCCAAATGCGATGACTTCAACTTTCCTATTGTAAACATGTTTATGTGGCAATATTCCTGCTTCCCCTGACTACGGGGTTTATGTTTCTCAGTTTATTCGATACTCTCGTGCCTGTTCAGTCTGTTCAGCATTTTCTGAAGAGAGCATTTTTGTTGTTACAAAAATTGATAATATTAAGAATTAAGCTCCGAACACTTTGAAGTAATCATTTTTCAGGACGCAACTCCTGCTTTTAACTTGTTTTCTCCACAATCTTCACAAAAAAAACGAGAACATAGCCCTAATAACACTGTAAATAAAGGGAAATTTAGGAACAGGAAGATACCGAAAACTGGTTACCTAGTAGAAAATAGACTGGATTTCCTTGTAATGTTACTTAAAAAATACTAGTCCTTTTAAAGGGGCGTTGCTGGTAGTGGGGGATATATAGAAGATAAATACCCCTTGTAACAGCTCATTTTGAATGGTCAGTAGCTGGCCAGTAATTACAAGGGTCAAATTTCCGCCTATCTAACCCATGATTTTTCCAGTGCGGCATTCTTATAGTCCCTCTCTTTCCGGTCCCCTGCTCACACTCCATATATTGATTTCTTGTTTGTTAACTTGTTCCCGTCCTGAATATTTCTGAAATATTGCCCGATGGGGGATGAGCAGTAATCAGTTAATCAATCTGTAAACTTTTAGTTCAGCTATTGGTTTTGGACAAAAAAATTAAGTAATACAACCCGCAGTCATTTAGCCAACATTTCAATTATGATGTGAAACTTTCTTAAAAAGTTCTTAAGCATTTGAAGATTTCTTATGCATTAATAACAGTGTACATGTGGTCTTCTACCAATGTAGAGAAAGGAAAAAAAGCGGCAAATGTCAAGTTAGCTGCATTATACAACAATACGAAAGTACTAAAATTTTAAAATCTAAAGGCCACAACAAAACCCTCAACAAGCGTTGCAATCCACTCCATCAAGCCTATCAAGTCTTACAAACGGAAATTCAATACAGAACGGTATTAAGATTAGTTTGCATCGTAAAAATTGTGAGGATCAGACAATCTGTAAATGACAGCATTTAATCGAGTCAAACTGTATTGACGATTGGCCTAATCGTCAATACAGTTTGACTCAATTAAATGATGCTTAATGTCCAGTGGCAAATATTTCATGTATATTCAGGGTGGGAGCATATTATGAATGATGATGAATGAGTTCACACTGAGCCGGATTTTTATCGTGATAGATCCCGAAAGCAAGTCCGCAGGAAAACATGCCACTTTACCAAGACACATTATTCTGACTCTGGGTCGATCAGTCTTTGCTATTACTCCTTAATGCTGCGTCATTAGCAGAGAAGAAGCAAAATTAATTTTAATGTCACTGGTTTGAGCCGACCGGGACCTTCCGCAATCAAGCCGAGAACGCTAACCATTACACCACAGAGGGAATTATAAAGGTTGACTACCTCGCGACTTCTTACATATTACAATATATCCACACTAGAATTAATCAATAAAGAAATGACTTAAGGCAGTTTCTTTGAAGAAGTTTTACTGTTAGAGTTTCTTCGTGCTAGAAGAACCTTTATCGCATTTTTAGTTTATTCTTGTTATGACCAGAATTTTATATTTTATTGTTTTTTAAACAGAGTATAACTTTATCATTTTGTTTGCGTAATCTTTCATTAAGACTTCTACCTATACGGACAATTATAACTTATTGATTTTGAAATCTAAACTTCAATCATAAATGTAACCTGACTTTATTTTGCTTATATCGTCTGTGAAAAGACAGATACTATATTTATAAGGTTAACTTTTGGCTTTCCTTCTTAATATTTATCTGTAATATAAAACACGATATCCGCCAAACAAAGTTATATACTATAAATTATGAGCCAAAACAAAACAAAAATACATTTAATGAGAGGACCTCAGCTGGTACCGGACTGTATTCCCAATGCAAATTCTCATATGAAAATCTGAAGAGTGAGGAAAAAAAAAAACACCGTTAACATCCCCGTGTGAATGACATAGGGGTCAAGTGATAGATTGACCATTTATTCAGGATCTTGTCTTCAGATTCTCACGCTAATACATATCAGTTAACGGTAGCAAGATGAGAATATGATTTAATCAGAGATTTCCGAAATATAATAGGAAGATATTATCAAAGTGGATTATGTAGCATCTACTGTATAACACGACAAACAAGCGCTCGTTGGACGTCTTTATCATATCTACACCTTTTTTAAAAAGACAAATTTGCACATACTTAGAACGTGTAGAAAACCAATTAAATACAATGAGGATGCCATAAGAGAAAACAAAATGATTTAGGAACATCACAAAACAACCCGATATGTCCTTCTATAATATTACCTGAGAGTATTCAATATTTGTAAACTTGAATGTCACCTTGCAACATAATTGAAATGTGGTTTCAATGCAT
>JAULBM010031613.1:0-11048 GCA_032357055.1 Geukensia granosissima
ATATAAATGAATGATGATGAATGGATCCTGATTTGTACTAGATATACACGCTGATTCGGATTTAAACATGCTTGCTCAAGAAAGTCCACAGGAAGACATTCCACTTTACTTTAGTTTACTTTTACTTTACACACTATTCCGATGCTGTCCCGATCCGTCTCTTAATACATGTTATAATAAATCAAGCGAGCTTTGTGTAGAAGCAGAAAATACCAATTTTCATGTCTTTGGCTGGAACTGGCTTGAGGTCAAACACACAGCCTACCGCACTCGAGGCGAGCACGCTAACAATTACAGTACCGAGGCGCTAGATACAGAATTCAATGACGATGAGTCGATTCACTCTGTATGAGGTATACATTGACTCATTGTTATACTTCAGAAAAATCCTAAGCTATTAGGGTGAACACCAGCCCTGAATTTACATGGAAATTCAAGATGCAAAAGGAGCGTTTAATTCTGGCATTTTGCCTTAAAGATGTTAGTTCCATGAATCGACTTCAAAAGTAAAATATTATGCATTTGGTTTTACCGTTTGTTTTATATCGTTTTGTCTCGCCACTGTCCAATGTAAGGGGATTGTGTACTATCAAACCAGTGAAACATCGCCACATACTATATTTGCCCGTCTCAAGCCTGGAATATGTAATCCAGGGGATATCGTTGTTTTTACGTTTAAGTGTTACCTGTTTGACAATGTATACTTATTTGGCAGATAGTTATACATTTAAATATCATCATATTTTTTCTTTTAGGTCTTTTACAGACTGCCGTCTAGTATGGATGTGTGTCCATAAACGAAGGTCTAAGGTCGAACGGTAGATGTTTGTATTTTAAACGTTTTGGATGGCTGTCTAATAGACAATCATTACATCTGCTTTTTTCTATAAACAATATAAACAAGCCAAAACTATGTTTCAGAACTGTATTTCAAAGTGCTAGTTACATTTTTTACAAATGGATTATATATTTATCCAATGCAATTTAAAGCCGTGTTAACTCCTAATATGCTCATATCACCGATTATTCTTAATTATTCACAAGGACTTTGTTTAATGCATCCCCGATTTTCGTAACCCAGGATGGATCCGTAAATTGTATGTTTTTGAAAGAGATTGTCTGCCATTAGGGGGGGGGTATCTCAATATAGCTGTAAAGAGAGAAAACCTTGTATATTGCTTTTTTGTCAAATACAAATATTTACCGAGAGAAAAAAATAGTCTGATGCGCATTAATAAATCAACTGACAAAAAGATTGATGTTCCCATGAATGTTAGATAAGATAAAATTTCAAAAAGAATAAAACCTAAATTTCACCGTTACAGTTATGTTGCTATAGCGTCCTATATGGTTGACAACTCATCAATCAAGAGATAAGAAAAGAGGAATACTTACCCGGAGATTTTTCTACCTCGACACAATTATCTTCTCCTCCAAGTACTTTATGAAGCCGTAGTTCTTTAATTAGTTCAGTCCATTTAGGTTCAAATTTATATTTTCCACTAAAATCTATGTATAACTTTGTCCCTAGCAAGGCACCAAGCCATCCATCTGGTTTGTAGTATTTTTGAACCATTAGTGGTACATATTCTTTACGTAGCCTGAATGTATTTTCTGATTCTGTAAATAAATAAATAAATTTAAAAGAACGAAAACAAATAAATAAATTTAAAAGAACGAATATGGAATTCATGCCATAAAGACACGATCCACATCTTACATACGTTTCTAACAATTGTCCACAAGCGTGCAAAGTGCTTTTCTGGATTCCGACACTACAGGGGCCAAACAATAGGAAGATCCGTCAAATGTTATGATTTCTTATCATATTCATTGATTAAATGAAATATACAATTCAGGACATAATGAACGTCAATAAGCCAAATATAAAGAAAACAATTAGGAAATTTTACAAACAACAATGTTAGGAAAGATGTCAGAGCAAATTTCCTTTTACCTGTTTCACTTACAATAGGGTTATATGTTGCCTTTTAAATAGAAGATGTAGAGTATATACATGTAATAGCTCTTTGGCCTTGAATGTAGAAAGGTGAACATTGTCCATTTAATTGATCTAAGTCACATAAGCCTTGTTTTGATGATCCTATTGTCTTCTTAATATCAACAGGTGTAAAAGTCTTGCAAAATCACTTGTACTTTAACACCTGTCAATAAAGATGCCTATAGGATCATCTAAACTATGGTCATGTGACTTGGCAAGGCCAAAGAGCTATTAAATACCCTACATATTTTATATAAAAGGCAACATAGTAATTCTATAGTAAGTGAAGCAGGTAAAAAAAAATTTGCTCTAACCGTATCTTTCCAACACATATACATGATATACCAGTACATGAAAATAAATAAGATAACATAAACATAATTTTTACTTTAACATGTTAGTTAAAAATTAGTGTCAGTTTCAAATGTAAAGCAAGATTGAATTACTGTACAGAAAGGGTTGTATATTTTATAATTAGTTGCATTTCAATATCATCAAATATTTGATGATATTGAAATGCAATTAATTTAAAAATATAAATCCCTTTTCTGCACATTAAGCTTAATTAACTTTATTTGAGGCTTTTACGGCTTGCCTCGTGGCTTGGATATGTGTCCATTTTCGAAGGCCTTAAGGCAAACTGTTGATGACTGCAATTTTATTATAGTCTATCAGTCTGAAAAAGCCACAACTTAACGATTTGGATGTCTACCCTGGTTACCGTAATATTTTTACATTATTAGTTTGCTCAATGTCTAACGTTTTATATTCATTCTGTTATACTGGTCAAAATGTGTCCAAAAGGGGTATAACAGGGCCCTTTTTAGACCAACCCTCATAAAGGCAATGACCTTTACCAACTTAAAATCATTATTTTTTCTCTTGTAAAGTTTATCGTTTTCCAAAAAACTAAACTATATCTCCTATATATTTGATAAATCTGTTAAGTTTGAGATGCAGGACAGAATAGATGCTGATTTTAAAATGACCACCCTCATTTTGATGGGATAGGGCGGTTTCAGAAAACCCAATGTTATACAACTTTTGGACACCTTTATAAAGTATTACAAGATGAAAATGAAAGTTCAGATAATAGGCAACACAGATGAGATCTGGAAAAACATTGCGGTACCCAGGGGTAGACATCGGATCGAAAACATTCCCGTGTTGGCTGATGGACTATTATACGTTTTGTATGACTGTCTCTTAGTCAGTCGTATTGTATTTCCATTAAAATTTGAAGAAAGTTTTTGCTTAATTTTAAAGCTAGTTTATAAGGCGTCTGAGAGGGAAGCAAGGTTTTGGAAAATTAATGTGAATGATTGTAAATTCGGTAATTGGGTTATAATTGCAATCACATAGTATTAAAAGGCTGATTGATGCAAAGGGAGAGGAAATAACACGAGTTCATCTAGTCTGACAAGATATTTACTTTGAAATGTACATTATACTGGAATATTTGTCCAAATAAAATATGACCGTCAAGCATTATATTTTTGTCTTTATGTCTTTATGGCTGTCATTGCCCAGTGAACTTTGGACCATTAATGTTACTTTTCAATGAAATTTTTGTTTTTTTTTCGAATGTTTATACCACAAATTAGGAAAAATGAAGTAGATTGCTTATCAATAAGGTTGCCATTGGTTAACAATTCCCGCATTTGCTCAGATATGAGCTTTAGATTACACAGCCGACCGATTCAGTGGGAACAAGAATAAGTTTTGTAAAAGTCAACTCCACATATAAGACTTCGAACAGTATGGCTCTAGCAGTGACAACAGTATGGCTCTAGCAGTGACATAGCGTATTTTTGCAGAAATTAGAGGATCCTAGGAGCCTGTAACCACTCACTTGGCTCAAATTTGTCATGAAAACAGTCTTAATTTTGTTTTAAATTGTTTGCATTTAATTAGTTCAAACTAAAATTTGAATAAATTTCAGTACAATACAACCTTTTCAAGATCATTTGATGAATTATATTAAGTCAATTTTATTTGAAATATTAATATTTGGGATAAAGTTGAGCCCAGACTTTATCAGGTTTTAGATGATTTGAAATTTGGGGGCATATGTTCCAACAGCTCGTTTCTGACCAAATTTTCCATTAAGTAAAAATGCGGTTTTTTTCACAGGAGGTTTGTCATGGAAGACAGCGTTTCACTAGAAGATTTTTAAACCTATCATGATTTGGGTGGGATGATGGCCAAGACATAAGGAATCTGTGTATATATGGTCAAAGCCAAGTTTTCTTTCGCTTCCTCTTTAGTTAAGGTAAAAGGGCAAGATGAATTTTAACATGATCGAATTTTGTCGAATACCTTAAAGAAATTAGTGTTTTTTTTTCCTACAGTAGTTACAAAATGTTAAAAACCAATTCGGGCTTTTGCTGCAACAATGGACAACACCTGATAAACCCGAACAGATTTTTGTTTTGGATCATCCAAGGATCATTTTACCAAAGTTTGGCTAAAATTGGATCAGTGGTTTAAGAAGAGTTGACTAAAATGATATTTCCCATAGGGTCAATGTTAAACATGTTCAGCCATCGCAACCATGTAAGATGACGTGACGTTAAAAAAACTGAACCTATTTTAAAGGCGCCAACCAAGGATCAAAATACTTTAGTTTGGTTCAAATCGACTTAGCTTTCTCAAAGACGTTAAGAAAATGTAAAAAATTTAATATGGTCCAATTTTAAGGTATAGCGAGCCACAGCGGCGATATCGGATGGTGGCCTGTTATATATATCATATATCATTTTATTCTGTTTTCAATTTAAATTCTAACATAGATGAGTATTTTTACAACGCTTCATATGAAAATTAATGCTTTATACCAATCTCTTTTGCATTTGACACAAAGAGCTGATAATTTGAACAGTGTTGCCTTTAATACCTCTTTAGTTAATCTGCAGAATTGACCGTTTTAGCAATGTAGCAGAATTCTGGGAACGCCATTGTTCTTGTTTATTTTCACTGCTCAAAAAGTCATTTACGAGGACGCTGAGATTGCGCAATGGGTTTTTCATGGGCGGAAGTTGAATTCCTGTATCGGTCTATTACCTAGTCTACAATTCGGACTCTGTTTGTAATTTTCGGACATACAGATAAGAACCAGTGCTGCGTTCTCAACGGCCTCTGCCATAGCTTGTAATGTAGATCCTCTCATCTGTTCTGTGTCTATCCAGATGTTGACTCCTTCTTTCTAAACATGTATAATAATTATAACTAACTTCATCTCAAGAAACTTATTTGTTAATAATTTTTTGCAAAAGATGAGCTCGATTGTCGTGTTTTATGTATAGTTTCACATTTTATTTTCCGGGGCCTTTTACAGCTTCCCTTATGGTATGGATTGAGCTGGAAGTTTAAAATCTACTGCCATTTGGTGGGTGTCTGTGTCATGGACAAACATGCAACATCCCCAAATCTTATATTATAATCAAAAGTGTCCTTACAAGCAAAGTTTCTGCCGAATGTTCCATAAAAGTTCTCTCAAATTACAGAACTTTAAAAACGGGCCTCAGAGTTACTCTTATAAAACAGAGCTTCTACAGAAGTAACATGAATCAAAACTGGACTCTTAAGTATCAAAAACCCTTTGAATATAGCAAATCATGATCGCTTTCTTCTTGTAACCGTATAATACAACAAGTGACCATTTTACTCTTTAGACCACTATTCTTCATTCCCAACTACAAAGAATTGCTTTAATGTTTGCATACAAATGATAGTATAAAGATTACCCTTCGGGACAAGTTTATTTACACAAACCCCAATGCATTCAGATCAAATATGATCAAGATTCTCAAAGTACAACTACATTTTTATATCAAGTATCGTTAAAAAGAAAGAAATTACAAATGTTTCAACAAATTAACGGTAAAGAAAACATTGACTAGATAATTGCCTAGCAACACAATGGTAACGCTCATTTAAACCGGAAACATCGCGGCAAGTCGGTCAAACTGAGAAAAAAACACACATGTGATGTAGCTAAATGAATTTCACCGTTGACGAAGGGTAAATTTAATATTTAGTATTCGAGATGAATCCAAAATAGAATGCCCATGCGAGAGATCAAAAATGCATAGTCTAACGTGACAAGACAAATTTGAAACAAGAGGAATCAAGGCTTGTAATTTACGAACTCCTTTACAAAATACAAAATTTCCAATGTTGAATAAATATGGAGAATTTATGTATGCTTTATGTGCATTTCAAGGAGTAACCACTCATCAGTAGCATTATCACCAAAACATGGGAAGTCCAAGATCCAAACATGGTAAAAGAAGCACTCCAATCCAAACAAATCGAAATAGGTAGCCAAATCCGAATGCAGGGACATCTACTAAGTGCAATACTCTTAGAGGCCTTTCCGTATTTTCAGGACTTTAGAATTGAAACGAATGCAGAGAAACTTCTGTAGAACATGATATGATTAATTTCATGCAAGACAAATCTGACAACTGGGCTGGTGAATACCCTCGGGGACTCCTGGTCGACCAGCAGAGGTATCGATCAAGTGGTTTCAAAATACAAAATAACCCATGTTGAATAAATATGGAGAAATTATGTATGCTATATGAAAACAGTATTGGGATCAGGTATTCCGGAAGGGTTAACTTCCCCTGTCCTGTGCGTTACACCCGTAGTGAAATCCTTTATCTCATTTTCCATCTCATTCTAGGGCTTGCGCTTCATGTCATGGTGGCTTAATTATCCTAATAGGAAAGTTACTTTACGTTATAATGATTTGAACGCTTAAAGTTAGAAATGACTATGAATATCTTCATACTGTCGAAATTAAATATACTTTGTATACAATTATTAAGAGAGATGGAACTCATATAGTAAATTACTTGGGATATGGATTTCGACTTTAACTTATTTTCTATTCTTCGCTGAAAATCCATCATGAAAGAGAGTCACAACCAAAGAAGTTTTCTGTTTTGATCTCTATATCCAGGCAACATATATGAGTTTCCCCCCAAAAAAAGAGGAAGCAAATGTAAATCAAAGGACCAGACAAAATGGCATAATTCGCCAGGCATGACAATATCGAGAACACGAACATGACGACAGTTTGACACTTACTGTACCTATAAAAAGTATACAACCTGACTTGTGAACAATGCGGTCACAAGCAAAAACCGTGGATGATGTCAGATGGTACGGAAGGGGAGGCAGTCCCTGTCTCTTTAAGGATACCCGTCGCATTGTCCATTTTTCAATCCACAATTAGTCATTAAACGGTAAAGTGAAAGGCTTTAAGAGATACAACCCCGGCGGAGAAAGTGAATGGACTGTTCAACATGTTTTATGTTTCTCCGCAGCCTCAAAATAAAAGATCATCGTTGAAACGAATAATCGCTACCGACCGACAAGATTGTGACAAACGTTTGAAAATTACAATGATAATAATCTGATCACATCGGCCATTTCCGTCATAAAAATCCGAAGAATGACGGAAATATACGAGCGTGTTCCGATTGGCAAAAGCTACTATTAACAATATAGTTTAAAGGAATTAAACTGTATTTTGGGGAAAACGTTGCACAAATAAATCTTGTTTCACAAATACATACATAAGACAACAGCTGGAAATCGTCATTCACAAAAATTCGAGAAAACATTTTTGTGTTATATGTACAGGTGATACAAATGCAAAGGAACATGGCTCTAACCCTTTGATCTCTGTATGTCCTGATAAGTTTAACACAAAAACTATTTCTTTATGTTAGAAATGAAATATATCAAGACTATAAGTCACGGACCATTTGATTTTCTAAAGGCTGGGATTTGTATGCGCGTCAGATTTTTTTTCATGAATAGTTAATTTTAGAAAAATTCTTTGGAAAATTATGTGTTCCAATGATTAGACAGTGGGCCAGATTAATTTTTTTTCACTCCAGATGCTTGCCATATTACTTTTTAGAACAAAAATCAGGTCAGAATTTTTTTTTTAATCCCAGTCCCCCCTTAAATCAAATGATCCGTGCCTAATTACCTCCAGCAAATCCTTTAGTTTTAAAACTATGTCCTTTTCTTTCCAACAGTAACTGATAAATACATGGTTTCCACGTGTCTGGGTCGGTTTACCTGGTTTGAGCTCTGACAAATATAAAACATAACGTGTTTTATGAATATTCGGGGCCTTTTACAGCTCTGTTATAGTATGGACTCTGGTTCATATAAGTAGAAGTTTAAATTCGACTGTCATTTGGTGGATAGCTGTCTCATGGACAATTATGCCACACCTCCATTTTTATATAACGACTTTAACGAAATGATATTTTTTTTTAAAATATAACAACTGTTTTTATACAAATTTGGAAGACGGTCAGTCTAAAATAAATAGGGGTTAAGCCAAAATCAGAAAATCCTAAAAGTACAGTGCAACAAAACAATACAAAGAAATTACGAGTTATGACTGCCATGGACCTCATTAAAGAAGGTGTGCACTATTGTACTCCGGACGAGCATGAAATTCACGTTTTGGTTTCTGTTGCTATTCGTAAACATTTGGTTAATTTCTCAAAAACTACTACAGTGACTTTTCTGTGTTATAACAAGTATCAATCTCTTTGATTGATTGATTTGGCTTTAACGTTACATTTATCCTATTTCAGTCGCAAGGTTAACAAAAGATGAAAGAAAATAGAAGGTTCATACAAAAGTTGATTAATCGAATTTCACGTCAACCGCGGCCAAACACATCATACCAAAAACGAATATATAACTATGTGGAATGCAGGCTCCACCAAACAATGGGCTGAACTCAGGTGGCCTGAACGGGTTAGCAGTTTCTGTCTCTTAAAAGACACCCACCGATGTTTGCGGCTTTTGTTCTGCAGTAAGGAGAAGCACTGTTCCCGCAAAATTTTCAAATGCTTATATCTGGAAAAACATGTACACTAACCTATCAATTTCTTCTCCAAAGCCATCAAAAACTTGTAAAATCCCTTGTTTTTCAACTGAGCAATGAGCATCACTAACTATAAACCAATTTAGTTCAAAGTCATATATGTACCAACTAAGCCCAAATATGTTTGCGGATGTCCTAAGAGGCACACCTCTAGTGTGTAAAATAACTAAAAATGCCTCAGTATAAATAGTTGTTATTTTTTAGTATTTTTAATGATGTACGGTATCTGCCCTATTACCGATTTGTCAGTTTAAATGTTATATATATTAAAATTGTAATGACTGACGTTTCTTTTTTACACGTACCTTTATCTTTTTCCAATCTATCTAAGTTGTACATTAAACCTTTCGCGTTATTTTTGACTGCTCTTTCCTGGGATTTTGACAAGTCATTTAGTTTTTCGATCAGATCCTTGGACTTCTTGATTTCCCTCGCTACGTCATCATCAAAAGACATGGTCCACAAAACTCTTGCAACTAATGCTTGTTCTTCTGGATTTTCAAGCTTTAACACACGCAGAAAAATTGGCAGCGCACCTGCATCTATAATCTAATTTAAAAATTTTAAAAACAAATAAATGTATTTACAAAAAGCATACATTATCCATCTTATGAACATCAATCGCCAATGAAGTCTACAAGTAAGATAAAATCTTCCCGAGATTGTCAAAAGTGTAATTTAAAACGTTTTATTTCTAGAAAAAAAACTTGGGGAAAATCACAAATATATGCCTAAAAGCGAGATAAGTCTAAAACAATATTATTGTGCTTAGATTTTCCGGACATATATTCACTTCAGTCGCGTAATAATTATTGACTTTCAGCATGTGTAATAAAAAATACAAAACATTGAATAAATATGGAGAATTTTCATATGTTATATGTTTAAGGAGTAACATCTCATCATTAGCATAAGAATCAGAACGTAGGATGTCCAATATCCAAACATAGCAGAAGAAGCCGACTCAAATCCAAACAAATCGAAATGGGAAGCCTAATCCGATGGCAGGGAAAACTACTAAGTGCGATGCTTTTCGAGGCCTTTTCTTATTTTAGTAAATTCACAATCTAGCCAACAAAATGACAACTCCGTTTTCATCCAAAAAATTAAGTGTAACTGTTTAAGTCTTTTTTAAAATCATAGACTTTGCATCCGAGTTAGTAGTAGAAGAATTGCCGATCCTGGCACAGTCAGGCCCATGTTAATCCTATGGGAGAGGATACCTATGAGGATACCCATTGAGGATACCCTATGACGTCACTAATTACATAATTAATTAAGTTAATTAATTAATTTTATGTGTAATTAATATTCTAATTAAGTCGTATTTCTTTAATTAGTATACTTTCAGGTAATTAATGATGATGTAATATGTATTTATTTGTGTATCGATTTCATGTTTGGACACGTTTAAATCTCCTTATCGTGTCAGTGACCTGGTTTTAACCCCAAGGTGTAAGCAATGAAGTGTGAATGTTTGTTTATAGTATGGGTTGTTTTAAATAAATAACAAGACAATAATATGTACAATAGATTTTACTATCTCCGTCAATATTAACAGACACGGCTATTACATTTACTGATTGATTATAAAATTAAATCAAGAACATATTCTTTTCAACTAATGTTACATTATGGTTTAAAGGTTATCATGGTTATTAGATCATTGATTTTTCCGATGCAATATCAGACATGTTTGTACTTGTAGTCAGTGAGACGTGTCAACACCTGTTTGAATTATCAGTAAATTATGTATATATCGACCATAACCAAGGGAATTATAAATGTTTACCTGTAATAGATTGTCCTAAATTATTGTGGTGACGTGTAAACGCTGACTAATCAGATATATGCGCCATCTTGAAAATTTTACAATATCGACGCGTCACCATACCCCATACAATAAATACTTAGTTTTCTAACATGTAAATGATAAAAATACAAATAAATTATAAATTATAAGATGAAAATTAAAATGAAACACATGTTCTTTTTATTTTTATTTAATATTTCAATAAATCGGAAAGTCTCCCCCTTTTTTTTTTTTCTTACCCAAAGTTTACAAATACAAATTACTTCACATTTATTCCAATAACATATTTGAAACAGAATGTTAAT
>JAULBM010031624.1:0-20890 GCA_032357055.1 Geukensia granosissima
AATAGAGAAATAAATTTAAATCACGATAACGCACATAATACCTCGGGTAGACCTACATTTGTTCTCTGAACAAATGACCTTATATTTTTTATTTTTTATTTGTATCAAAATAGATTAAGAGGATCCTTGTAAAGTTCGGCTATAAACTGAGATTCAAAACAGTAAATAAACAAATCGGTTATGTAAGGCGCACAATTTGTGTCTTTTGGAATTCCTTGAACCTGTCTATAAGTTTTATTGCCGTAACAGATGAAAATGCAGTCAATCATCTCCTCATACACATTATATTTTTATCAGATTCATGAAGTAAATCACCAATATCCTTTAATTTGTTAAAACAATAAAAATGTTTGACCACCATTTTTATTATGGTCTGGATAAAAACGCAATGCCAAGTTTTTTCATGTATTTATGCAATGAGATTGTTAACCAACAAGAGCAAAAATAAGTTTCTTTGTTCTGTGAACAAGATCATACCAATAGCCTTCATTTGTAAATTTAATTGTAATTTTAAAGGATCGTATTTTAATTTGATACAGCTTATTGCTGATATAGTATTCATTGAAATGATGGAGTCTAAGCAAAACTCTGCAATTGCAACCATATCTCCGGAGTAAATATCTGTATTGATGATAAAGTTATGTGAATCTTTTTGGCAACCTATGACAGCGATATTTTTATGTAAATTTTTACATACAGAATATAAGTAACAATCTTTGAAGTCAGAAACAGTGCTAGCAAAAGTAGATCAGACCCGCTGTGAAATGTAAACAACATAATACTGTCACTTGGTGGGTGGCTGTCTCATGGACAATCATGCCACATCTCCTATTTTTATATAATAGGTTGGTAATATATGTCTGCGTCAAGAAAAGGAAAGTACGATGTTGAAGAAAAAAAGTCATCCTTTCCCAGAAGCATATACAAATCCAAATCTGTAAGGATTCTTCTGGAGAAGAAGCAATTACAACGTAGGAATTTTTTGATTGTCAGACGCAGTAGTTATTCACGTTTTGGAATTATTTCAAGTTGGTAGCTCAAAACGTATTAGAATTAGTAATTTCATTACGAAGAATTTCTTTTTAATTCCTTTGTCAAGAAATTACGATGTTATTGAGGGCTTTGTCAGTAAGTAGAAAACCGTGAAATCTTCGTAAAATTTTGAACTAGTTCTTGATCATCATAGAATACAATGAGATGTAAGTGTCTTTATTCGTTTCATGATGTTGAAAAGGAATATCAAAAATATATTTTGAATTCTTCTTTTACACAACTGACAAAGTCCAAAATATATATTTTTCCCATTTTACACTATAAAAGTTTACCAATGTTGAAATATATTGTGAACTTTTTTATGCTATAAGTACAGTGACAGTGAAACATTGCAAAATATATCGATTTGTACCAATTCATTTCAGATGCAATGCGGAATTCAGAATTTTTTGTTGAGGTCGTGGATAATAAATAACCTTGTCGTGGGCTAGTATTTATATGTAGAACTGTGACAATCACATCATGTTGAGCAATCGTTTTTTACTAATAGTAGGGTTCGTGTTATTCCAGCTTAATTTTTCATTGTAGTGTCGCTTGTTCTATGTTTTTCTTTCGTTTTATTTTGTTCATCATGGTCTTGTCTGTCTTCCGCCTTAACGATTTCTGTCTGCCCTTTGGTACCTTCGAATTCCGTTTGGTGTCCTTAAAATATTAACATTTTACTTTTACATGCCGACGTTGTGATTTTCCGGCAGCAATGATAATGGTTTCTCTGTATGATTGCATGAAGTACGAAGTGAATTACATTCCTCCGATATTATATAGTGTTGTGGAATTCTACCCAATATAAATAGTAGAATTCGTCTAGCACTGTTTTGAAAACAGTATAAAGATCGCAGATAGAAATTTGTGTTCTTTCTACGATGTATGTCAAAAAGTTTTTTTTTTGCTATTTCTTCATTCAGTGAATAAATGGTAACTATATTTGAAGACGTTTTTTTATGCTAGACTATATGATATAACAGGTATCATTTTTGAGATATGTAAACAAATGTGAACAATGCTAACGATGAGACAATCGGGGCTGCATCTGGTCGGTATATATAGGTTATATAAAAATAAGAGATGTGGAATGAGCCATCCACCAAACTTCTACAGGTCCCATTTCAATCAACTAGAGTCTAAACCCGAACGGAAGCAGTAAAAGGCTCCGAAATTTTATATAAATAATTTGAATTAGAATATGTTGGACTCGTTTTTCAAGGCGTATCATCTCACCAGCAGTACTAAAACCAATACACAGGAAGACCAACAAAAGGAGTACTCATAACAAACATATAAAATAGGCAGCCAATGACCTAAAAGGAAAAGACATTTACTTTGTGCAACCAATTTTCTTAATTTCAGAGCTTGACTTTTCTTGGAATCACTTTTTTAATTTCATGCCGATTCTTTACTCAAAATCCTGGATCGGCGACTAAATCTTGGTATAAACCACTGTTATAATTGTCATCGTTAACCATTTAAAGTGCTTACCCGCCTTTTCTGCTAAAATTGGAGCTTACAAGCTGATGTGTTTCTGGTATTTGTAAATTTTAAAATTTATGAACTTTTTGTTGTGAGCCTTTCAAAAAGTATTTTTATTAGGACGAAAAAAAACAATGATTTTTACGCCTCTTACCTGAATACCGATTGCTTTATTTTAACTAGGCACTCATTATATCGTATTTTTATGAAACGTGTTTTGTAACATGATTTGGTAAAGATTATTTAATAAGCTAGTGCTTTGTTAACTGATTCTGATGTTAAATTTTCATTCCCTTGATTCTTTTTAGAATTCGACTCTTTGTGGGCGTAAACAAGATGCTCTATAGATTAAACCATTGTTCTGTAAAAACCTAAGGTACAAATTAATATAAAAACTACCCGGATGAATGTTGAATAAACAGCTGATTCCATGTTCACATGAAATGTTAAACAAAATAGTGAACACTACAATACGTGTGGACACTGTAACATAAAGAACTCTGAATTTTGTCAATCTTTGTTGTTTGCTAAAAGCTTGAAGGTAACCTATAAGTAATTTATAAATAATAAATGGCATTGCGAGCTCTCATTAGAGATTTATCTTCTTTTTGCATGTCTGTTTGTTAAGTATATTTATTGTAGTTAAGATACTCTCTAGTCGGATTGGGTGACTTTTTGTTTGATTTGTATATATAGTTTGATTTTTTCCTTTGACCACTCGTTTTTTGGGTTTGGATCCAACTTAACTAGTTTAACCCCACCACATATCTCATGTGCCTGTCCCATGTCAGGAATTGTGGTCATAGTTTTGTGTCTTTTTGTTTTTGATCTGTTAAATGTACATTTTTTTTTAAATATTCAAGTAAGAGCAGTAATATTTTACGCATGCACGATTTTTTATTTGGCAATTTAGGGCTTTACACAAGAAGTGGTATTCCACCCTTATTGAAGGCCTTGTTTGAAACTCTACATTCCTCTGTTTTTCCGTGATTAGTATGCAATCTCTCTGATATTTACCCCATATCTTTTTATTTTTATGTTGACTGCTTACAGTTCTTATCCATAAATTTCTCCTATGTGGTATGCTATTTTCCCGTATAGATTGCTGCTCTACTCGGTATCTAATGGAAGTTTGTATGGTTTTATTATTGTGTCGTCCATTTTAGGTTAGCGCGCTACAATCTAGATTCTATAAAGAGATATAAATGACGGAAATGAGAACTAAAGTAAAACAGGAGATTAAAAGCAAATGTGAATTCAGAAAAAAAAAAACAAAAATTCTAAAAAGATTTACAAATCGATTAATTTATTTATCTATTTTTTATATTTTTTCAGTAACAGACGCTGTGATTCACTATATTTCCTTAGATTTGCATTTGCAAATACTTTTCATGATATGGCTGAAATACTGCCGACGTGGCGTTAAACACTAATTAATCAATCAATCGGACAGTAGTTTCCTGCACAGGTTTTATCGCACCATTCATCCATGCCTTGGATTTTATGGTATCTCCCTTTAGCCACACAAATTCTTTCAATGATGTCTTCATCACATTTACAGACACGCGTTAGACATATTCCACGTCTACATTTCTTGGTGCACCACTTGTCTAGTTTTTGCTTTCGTCTGCCGGATACTGCTCTCCCGACATAACGACACTTTTTGGATTCCTGGCCGGAAGTTGTAGTTTCTTGACCAGAAGTTGTAGCTGTCAATAGAAATTGTATTATTTTTTCAAGCTTCTGGACATCAGTTGAATACTCAATGACGGATCTAGGGGAAGAGGCCTTGACCCCCCTATGAAACGCAAAAATGATAAAAAAGGAAAAGTTTAGGGTTAATTTTGGCTTAAATTTCCAGTAGAAATCTATAAGAATCGAGGAGGTCCACAAGAAGTGCCCACTTTTACAGAAGTCTGGATCCGCCTCTGATACCGAAGGAGATGATTTATTATCATGCACAGACCAAAGCCACAAAACAACCAAAATCAAACACATAAATAGCTTTTGCTTTATATTTGAAATAATTTCTGTAAAAGGAAGGAATTGAAATAAATATTGTCAGCCAAGAGTGGAAAGGTATATGGACACGTCAGTCCAAGAATAAAACTAAAACAAAACACATCTAAAAATAAATCTAGTAACACATATATGGCGAAACGGACTTCCTTGAAAATTTGTGTGAATTTATGGCAAGCAGCTTCTTTCTCCTTAAAGACACCATAGTTAATGAATTATTGTGTTTTGAGACAAACCGACTTATTTCTTCAGACACTACATGCCTGACTTGAGATATACAAAATTACCAATGTTGAATAAATATTGAGTATGCTATATGTACATTTCAAGGAGTAGCCTCTCATCAGTATCATTAGAACCGAAACATAGGAGGTCAAAGATCCAAACATAGCAAAAGAAGCACTCAAATCCAAATAAATCGAAATGGAAATCCAAATCCGACGGCAGGGGCAACTTCTTAGTGCAATATTTTCGAGGCCGTTCCGTATTTTCAGTCATTTAGAATTTAAAAAAATGCAGCAGATTTCTGTAAAACAAGTATTAGACATGTTTAAAGACGACTGGTTTTTTTGGGGGGCGACATTAATGGATACTAGGGGAGCAGGAGTTGCTTACCCTTCCGGAGCATCTGCATTCGCCCTTCTTTTTGTAGGGTTCGTGCTACTCTTGCTTTAGTTTTCTGGTGTATTCTTGTGTAAACTATGTTTTTCATTCGTTTCATTTTGTTGGACCTGTTCTTGCCTCTGTTCGATTTATGTCTGTCCCTTTGGTATCTTCGAATTTTTTTGCAATAAATTTACAATAAATGAGGTTCATTACCTGTTTGAATAAATGGAGTTTTAGATTGGCCTGTTAAATTAAAATCCGACTTGCTTGAATTTTGCTGTATTTTCGTATGGAACTTATATACTGTCTTTTTCGTTTTATTTAAATAAAGTTTGAATAACTAAAAAGCAGTTTTAACCATTTTAAAATAGTTGTTTTGTAGTATTTCCAAATTATATACTGTGTATCTGGCGAAAATTTCAGAAGACTTAGTGGTCGAAACTTACATACGTAATGCAGGACTTAAGAGTTACCATAAGTCTTACGAATTTTTGTGAAACGTTCGACTTGCATATACCGCGCATGTTTCAGGCCCTCTCCATATCCGATTATCTCTTTATGTTAATGAAGCTATCGATTGAGAGCACAGTATAACGACTGGACTATTTGGGTTAGTGTGGCTAAAAATAAAACCTGAAGTGGTAGTTTCTTGCACTCCTTCAGTTGTTGTCTCATTGCCTACGCCCTGTAAACTTTCAGAATACACATCACATTGTATTGCATGATTTGCATCAGTAACTGGTTGGTAAGCCACTTTCATGTAATCATACATAAATTGATACTAATTTTCAGAACAGTAGGATTGTACTGAATCAAGGTAGCACTTTGTCCAAGTACTTGCTAAACTATCTCACTGTGATGTCAACAAACGCCAAGAAAGACAAGATTGATGCAATGCCAATTGTATTAATATTTGTTTCATGATGCGATCAGTTTAATATCTGTATCAACAAAAACCAGTTTTAATATCTTGACTACAACCTCGAGCTTGAACCCCTTGTAGATAAGTTTGTTTGACGGAGCCGTGAGATTCAATGGATCATTTTTTATTATTTTATTTGATCCATTTACAACGTTTCGGCCATATATGGTTTCTTCAGTGGAACACAGCCTTTCTTTTTGTTACATGGCTTCCATCTATATAATCCTATATTGGAGAGACTTTTTAATATAACATTTTTTTTATTTGTAAGCTTTTTCTGTAAGGTGTCCATAGAACGTAGGTGTGATATCTCTTGTCGTGTCAAAACTCTACATTTGTTGCACTAAATCTTTGTAATGGTTATAAAATTTTAAAAGTGTTTATAAGCTTGTGATATTTGAATATATGATTTAATGGAAATTTTTATAAAGTAAGATGTAGATATATTGAGAGGATTACAGTCAGAAACTTTGGGGTAAACACGGACAAACCGAACTTCTTGTGAAATGTAACCCCCATATGAAGGAACTAACTGCACATCTCCATCAAGAAACGGAAAGTAAACTATAGCAAAATGAAAGTAAGCACTTTAATCATATATTTTATTGCATAAATAACCCTGTTTTTATTAAAATCTAAAAAGGTAGTACAATCATTACTGGTATTAGATTTCTGGTGTTTAATATTTAGTGCTAAATGGTTTGATATTGTGAAGGTGTTTATCTTAATCATGTTGCAAATCTGTGATTATTAAGTTATTTTTCTATGACATTTGTTTGAATATGACCTCATTAACAAATAAAATGAAATTGATAATACATTGTAGTCACACTTCAAATAGTTAATGAACCAGATGTTGTTGGTTGTGTTTCTTATAAAATGATAATATTGCCCGCCTAAAAGCTTCACTTCAAGTTAGTAGGTTCTGATTTACCTTTAGGAGTTGTCTCTGGGCCACTTTCAGATGTAGACTCCAGTCCTTCCTCCGGGGTAGGCTCCAATCCGGATTCTGATGTTGGCTCTGGACCAGCTTCCGGGGTTGATTCTGGTGTTCCTTCAGGAGTTGGCATTGGTTTCCATTCAGATGTTGATTTTAAGGAAATCTCTAAATGTTGCATTGATTTTTGTTACATAATTTCATTTTATTTAAACATGTAGCCATTTCTGAGACTCAGCAACGTCGCTCTACCGCCTTTTAAAATCACAATATTGATCAAAGAAACCGTTCACTAATTTTTTTAATGAAGAAATGTTGAGGTAGTATACATGGCAATAGTGTTAGGTTAGCATTTTAAAGCAAATTTGGTGAAAATTCTATTGATATAATCAGTTATAGTACATATATATGTACTTTAAATCTATAAAAAAGTTACACTTTCAAAATGTTGGAACTCGCAAAACTTTAAAGCTTCACTTTAACGAAGATGGCAACTAACAAAAGCCAAATACAATGCATATATGCAATGCAATCATACGACAGATAGTTAAACAAAATCAAGACAAACATACATGTATAATATGTGAACGTGTACTAGGGTGATATTTATAAAGAATTTAATTTTAATCACTATTACAACTAATATAATGGGATATTTTGTCGAAACATTTCTTAGATGCGAGTTACCGCCCGTAATTTTTTCCTCGAAAAATTTTTTATATCATTAATGACACACTACTTCCATGCGTAGGTTGAATTGGTGTGTGTCGTAAAGGACCTGAAGAGCCATGAAGAGAACGAGATTATCGCGTCGAACGAAAGACATATATCGACAATTTGATCGTCTTAAATGAAATCTTTTGAAAAATATTAAGTAAATGACATTGAAACTTGGTTATACCTTGCCAAATATCAACTTTAAAATTAAATCTTAATTTTTAATAGTATTAAATATAACTGTATACTGCTTGAATAATTTATCTGCTTTTCCGGTTGATATGAAAATGAAGCAGACGAAATAAAATAAATACACAGGATATCCAGCGAAAGTGGATGGCATTAGCTATGTTAACTTTTTAGTGGAAACTGTGAAAACAAACAGTATAGCTGTAATGAGCACTGAACGAGGAGCGCAATTTTTAAAGAATAGCACATCTTTAAAAACCAAATGTTTTAAGTAAGAATATGATGGAGTCTGTCGTCCTCACAATGTAAGTTGTCCTGTGTCAACAGTTTTGTTCTTTTTGAAATAGGTCATCACATTGTCAGACGTTTTGTGTCCACTTCTGGTCGTCCCATTGGCAACAAGACCCCTTACATTGTCACAATTTTCCAGAAAAATAAATCTCAAGTTGCAATCAACGCTATCAGATAAAAACGATAAAATGTACAATAAAAGCCACAAATAATTCTCTCTGCGGGTGAATCTTTTTTCTTGCAATATTTCGACCGACAAAATGTCCAAAGGAGGTGGACCATTTTTGAAAAGAGTATGACTGAAAAATATTTGTGTATATAAGGTAGCACCATTTGTTATTTATGGTGAAAGCAATTTGAAAAAAAGGCATATCGAAAATTTTATTGAAAAGAAAGGTTAAATCTGCAAAGAAAAAGGTAGAATGGCAATATCCCAGAATTCGAATAGGGTTTAATATTGAAAAATAAATCTACTAGAGCAAGCGCAACGAAAGAATGCAGGATCAAAAGAAAAGCGAAGCTTGACTATACACCGGCTTTGACTACTGAGTAACACGACGGGTTTCACTAGTGGAGCAGGAGTTGCTTACCCTTCCGGAGCACCTGAACTCATCCGGGTTTTTGTAGGGTTCGTGTTACTCCAGCTTTATTTTCAGTGTAGAGTTGTGTGTTCTATGTTTGTCTTTCGTTTCATTTTGTTGGCCATGGGCTTGTCTGTTTTCCGACTTACGATTTCTGTCTGCCCCTTTGGTATCTTCGAATCCTTTTATCATCTATGGTGTGAGACTTTACATACTGTAAATAAAAGTAAGCAAAGCTGACTGAACCTTCAGTAGTTGGTTGTGGTCCTTCTGGGCTTGGCTTTGAACTAACTTCCGGGGAAGGTTCACCTTCAGAAGTTGGTTCTGGTCCTCCTTCTGGGGTAAGCTCTGACCATCGTTCAGAGGTACTCTCTAACCCCCCTTCAGGAGTTGGCACTGGTCCCCATTCTGTGGTTGATTGATTGCCAATTTCTAAAAAAAAATATAGGTGGTTGACCTAAGTAGAGAGAGATAATTTTTAAAATCAGTAGTCTGTTTTTGATAAAAGCGCTTTAAGCGTACAATATAAACGAAACGAATTTTTGTTAATAAGATGCTTAGATAACTATAGATTTATGAATAGGATTGACACAAATGTACCAAGATGATTTATAACAATAATTATGTTCCTGATCTTAGGTCTACCCCCTTTATTTTGTCCCAGACATATCTTTGATTACACTTTTCTATAAAAAAATACAGATAAAGAAGACGTAATCAATGCTTACATGTCCCATTAACATGTACATGTGTTCGATTAATTACAGTTTTATAGATACTTGTTTGAGATTTTAAGTCCCTATGAATAGGCATACATGTCAGCGGCGTGGTGTTTGCATTATGAAGCCATTTTAAGGTAGTTTTTCATTAATTTTATCATTAACAATAGTTAAAAGCATGCATTATCAGCACAATTTATCTCAAATACTTGCATATTGTAGTTAAAATTTGCTTTGAAGTGCAGCATCTCATTGCTTTTTTCACAAAACAAAATTATATTCTTCAACAATCTTTGCCGCAGGATTTTGCTTCCTATTAAGATTGTTTAGATTTCGGTACTTTTACTACTATGTTTGGGTCTTTGATTTCCTTTGTGTTTGTCCTTTTGCTGCTAATATGCGATTACGAAACATTTGTATTCTTGTATTTTAAAAATACTGGGTTGATGCCACTGTTGGTTGACCACAACTTTTCCAGCTATTCATCAACCCTAACATTAAATTTACCCCAATTTTATTGCAGGAATTTGCAGTACATGTGTATATTTCTGTTGTTTGTAAATTGCTGAGATTACGGAGAAGATAGGAAATGAATTATACGTAATAGTTGTCTTTGCTGCTGGAATTTCTTTCCTATTTCGATTTGTTTGGATTTGTTAACTTCTTTATGTTTTGATCTCGGGATTCCTTTGTTTTGGTTCTTATGCTTGCTAATGTATGGTTACTTTTTAAAATACTTATACGGCATATAAAAATTCTCCTCAGTACCCAACATGGGTAAACTTGTATTTTTATCAATTCTAAATTCATTTGTCATATTGTAATACCCCATCATCATCATTGTTCTTCACACTTAATCAAAATATTTCATGTGTGCACAAATGTTTCTAGGATTTTCCCTTAAAAATGCACAACTTTGCAGGAAGGTGAGCAGTAATATTTTAATAATAAACAAAGTTAAATAAAAATAAAACAAACAAACCCGAAACGAACAAACAGGCATAACAAATTCAGAAGTAACAGACTCTACAAATTCTTTTATAAAAACAGGAATAAGACAAGATGCTTGGGAAGGGCTGCATTCTGCCAGAAACAACGGACTCTTCGAAATCTTTTATTAAGTAGAAATAAAGCAAACTTCATGGGGAGATGTGTATTCTGCCTGAAATAACAGCCTTAAAAATCTTTTACAAAATAGAATAAGGCAAACTGTTCTGGGAGTGGATGTTTTTTTTTTTGCAAGAAATAACAAACTTCGCAATCTGTCTCAAAACCAGATGAGGACAAGGTGTTGGAGGAGGGGTATCTTTTGTAATAAATAACAGAGTCTACGAATATTTTACAAAGTCTGGATAAGGCAAGCTGCTGGGGGTGTCTTCTGCAGAGAAAACAAACTTTTCGAAACCTTTTGCAAAACATGAATCAGGCAAGTTGCTCGGAGAAGGTGTGCCTTCAGCCAGAAAACAAAACATGCTCTATGAGATCTTTTACAAAACAGGAAAAAGTCAAGCTGTTCGAGGAGGGAGTTTCTTTTAGTCAGAACCACGGACTCTATCTTTTACAAGAACGGCAAGCTGCTCCAGGAGGGGTGCCTTCTGCCAGAAATAACAGACTCAAAGAAATCTACAAAGTAGGAATCAGGCAAGATGCTTGGGAAAGAGGACCTGCACTTGCGATTTGCATGGCATTATTGACGTCGAACGGGCTTAGGTAAATGCAAAGGAAGGCCAACTTGGTTTCTACGTCACAGATCCTCAACTAGGTGAAAATTGTTGCTTTAGCTTTAGTTTTCTGTGAAGTGTTTTGTTCACTGTCGTTTGTCTTCTTTTGGTTATGATCATGTTTGTCCTTTAAATTAAAATTGTTGTCTGTCCTTTTGGATTCTTCAAATTCTATGAATCTTGATACCAAAAGAATCAATGGATGCAGGATGGAGACCAAGACAATGAAGAAGGGGTTTCAGCCTTGATTTGAGTTGGTGAACCAGAGTTTCCCGAGGGCATTTCCAGTCCACTTTCAGACCTGTCTAACATGGAATTTATCAATAATGTTTACAGAAATTTGTCGTATTATAAAAATTATACATCGAGCAAACCACTGGAATTACAGAGAGAGTTTGAAACGAATTTTCACCGAGTTATTGTCCCTATTTCTATTGCGACTTTTTTTATTTGAGTACTTTATTTACAATGTTTTGATCTCAGACTCCCTTTTATATTATTTCTCATGCTACTGATGAGAGTTTACTCCTTGAAATGCGCATAAAAAAATACAAAAACTCACCACAATTCTGAAACATAGTTTAAACTTATCGTTAGTTGCAAAGGTTAACTTATATCAGCTAACTTCTGTTCAAAATATCAATATATTGCGAACAGAAACGACTGTAACGGATGAATTTGACACAGAAACCTCTAAGCAGCGGAAGCAGACATACTGCCGCAACTTTGGAATGAACTTACGTAGATTCTTCCTTTCAAGTTTGAATCCATTTATTCTAGCAGTTCCGAGGATAAGATTTAAATCAGACACTCAGAAATAAAATCACCCGAAGCAGCAATTTGTGTAGTCCGATCGGGACAAAACGAAAACCTTTGTAAAAGACAAGTTTGGTTCCATTTTGCATTGTATTTTCAGAGGAGAAGTCTTTTCAAAATCAGCCAATCAGAAACAAGAATTGCCTGTGGATGCCATATTTGTAGTCCCATTGGGAAGAAACGAGAAAAATTATAAAGGGCATCCAATAGATGCTTCCTGTAAAGTTTGATTCCACTTGGCCAAGCGGTTTTAGATGAAAAGATCAAAATGTAAACGTTTCACGACGACAGACGCCAAGTGACGACTAGGCTCACAGGGCCTTATAATATGTGCGCAAAGAAGGTAAGTTTTGACGAAAAGGCTAGTTTTATTTTTATTTTACAGTAGTATCTGGAAATTTTAATAGCGAAATAGTGTATCAACCAATTCGTGATGGCGACCATTAAATGTTAGGAGAGACGACTTCAACCTTGATTGGATATATCCTTGTTGTATTAATTTTTGCGACAACAGCAATGCTCTCTTCAGAACATCCTAACCTCCGGCTGTAATAACTAACAGGACAGGTCTGGTCATTAGAAGCTTAAAATTGTTTTATTGAGACCTATTATAACCTTTAATGTATATTTCATCTAACTGAAAAGCAGGCTTTCAAAATTTACAATGACATATGGTTGCATAGAAACGGCTCTATAACATGTATGAATATTATGTAAAATTAAATCAAATTTACCATGCTCACAATTCCTTCCTGTGTAATTGGGCAAGCAGTCACAGGTATAATTCCAAAACTTGTAGTAGGAAGAAAGACAAGCACCACCATTCTGACAAGGAGCACTTAGACAAGCCTTTTGACCTGAAACAGAAATAAAAATGAAAATTTCATTATCAGAATTTGTTTTGCTTCATAGTCTTTTCTTAATCCGTATTACCAAATTGAGTTGAAAGCCTATCGATTAAGCAAATTTTTTGTGGCCTTTGAAGATTTTGATAAATAAATATACGAATTTTTCAAATAGAAAACGAAAAAATTGAATTAACTTTTTAAACAGTTCTTATTTTCCATATTATTTTTTTTTATATATTATAACGGAGTTTTTCTCTTGTGCTGTGTGGAGGTCGTAAAAAGCTTCCCCCTGCTTGAGTTCTATGCTCCTATCTATTTTCGGATAGTGGAATGTGTTGGAAAGGTACAGTGTACACCTTTCAAGCACAGTAATTTGTAAAGTTCTCTGATTGTTATTTGGCTTATCGACGTTCATTATAAGTTATACGCAAAACCAAGTCCTAATATTATGATTTATTTGATCGACTCGTCTGTTTTAAGGCTGAACCTCAAAACAATCGAGGAGACCAAATAATTTTATTTTTGCTTGTTTCGAATTTTCGTGCTTTTATCGAAAAGTTCGAACTATTGCTGCAGATATTGGTATGAACAAGTATAACAATATATACCAATATTGCATAGCAAGACATATCTCATTGGTTTGAAAGTTTTCTCTATAAACGTCCCCAAATAGTCGAGTGCGGCGTCCGAGCATGATGTCATTACTGGTTGTACCTTACAGTTTCCCCAAGTTTCATATAATCTAAATAAAAAAATACGGACATAATAACAGAAATTTTCAGACACGTATAAGCTGTACACCTTAACATAAAGTAAGGGTCGTTGTATTTACTTGTTTATTTGTTTTGTTGTTTCCAGGTAATAGTATGTCATTGAAAGCAAATCAATATTTAAAAAGTCAGGAGCTGGTTGTAGTCGTTACTAAACAAACCATTAGTTATGAAAACGAATGAAAAGATCCGAATACAAGATTCTATATACAAAACAGAGATACTTTGACAGTCTTGTTAACGAAATGCATACTCGATTTGATTTGTTCGTTATGGATTTGTACCAATTCATGTAACCGTTATGCCTTAGTATTTTCTTTATTCTACAAAAGTATAATAAATAAAAATCGACCTTTGTTCAATTTTCAATAAATCTCCAACCGTAAACTGTTGAAAATGAGCAGTTTTGAATAAGCCTTAATTTCAATGGTGGTTTGGACGTCCTTACGGACCGTCAAAGGGAGCAAATGCTTAGTATTAAAAAAACAGTGATAGAATAGGCCCTCAAACAGCAGATGGCTTTCATGCCTTTTTTTATCAAATAAAACAAATGTTGTCTTAAACCTTGGCAATCACTTTATAAGATTGCAAGGCCAACTTCCGAAAATGTAAACAAACGCTACCAAAAGCACACAAAACAACGGACTCATCGTGAAAGTAATATACAGTACATTTTATATATATTTCTAGTCTCCAAAATACAAAATTACCAATGCTGAATAAATATGGAGAATTTTGGAATGCTATTTGTACAGTTCAACGAAAACGAAATTTGCCACGACTTAAATCAAAATATATCAAAAGTTCAGCTATAAAGTATGTCATGTTATATTTTGTCGCAACTCATCCTGCAGTTAAAATTTCAGTTTTCCTCAACAAAAAAAAATTCCCTTGTTTCAGTAAGCCTTTAAATGAATTTGTAACTGAAGTAATCTTGAATATAAGTGAGGATTGGCAAGACCATAGTTTTCGCCCCCCCCCCCAACCCCGACTTTCAAAAGTGAGGAGGCAATTGCCTCCCTCATGACCCTGGCTCCTACATCTATTTGCATGAACCAAACATATACAAGTTACACTTCCGTTGTTTGCCTGGTGGATTCTAGAGGCAGGAGCACACATCTTAATTTATTTATATGACAATCACAACTCTTTCTTTAAATAAAAATCTCAGATTCATCACTATCGGTCAAACATGGGAGTAGCAATTCAGATACAGGTTCAGCATAAATATATAAACAAGTTAAAATCATAGAAAAACTCGGGAATAATTTACTGTCTGACTCTTAAAGAAATGAATATGTTGGTTGATAAATCGATAGGCTGTAGGAATTTTTATGGGTACCAAATCGGCCTCTTTAATTGCAGACTAATTTCTATACTGTTATGAATTCAGTTCATGACCAAACTCTACAAGGATCCCTTTTAATCAGATTTAAATAACACTTACCGCTATCTTGACAATATGGGTTCAGTCGCGAGACGTCGCGCGTTAATCGCTGGGGGGGGGGGTGAAAGTTAATAACGTCATACACAGCAAACACTGAGTGTTTATACTTGTCTTTTATACCCGGCGAAAATCGCGCGATATAGTATGGTAGTCGCGCGATGTTTTAGCAACTGTCGTGAGATGTCGCTCCACGGTCGCACGAAGAAGTATAAATGAGCCATATATGAGCAATTAATAACACCGACTTTTTTAAAAATACATGTATGTCACTACAATATAGCCTAAAGAGAACTTACTTTGAATAAAGCTTATGAGGACAGGTTTCATTAAAATTGGCGTTCGGTGTATAAATTTCACAGCTTGTCCGCTTTGCCTGTGTATCAGCGATGTTTTAGATTTTTTGTATTAGTAACAAATTGATAAGTCAATGATTTTGTTACCATATATAGTTAAAACATATACAAAATTCTGTCATAAAAATAAAGATGTAATTCTAAAGTTTGGTTGCAACTGCAGAAAATCTATTAAAAAGGATATCACTTCGAGACTTTATTAATATGTGGTAAATAAAGCTCTTTTATTTAAACACAACCGATTGGAACAGTGAATAAACTTATACAAAAAGATAGGTTATCTTAATAACATTGTTTAAGGTGTTGTTTTTTGTATCAGCCATGACTCTCTACTCAATAATTAACATAAAGATTAATTTTATGAAATATTTTTTTAATTTATTTCATGCATGCAGTCGATGCTTTTTATTTTGGCACTTGCACAAAACCTTGTTTTCTTTGGCTATTAATTGTATTTTACACTAAATCCTGATGTTTTAGTTTTAGCTTATGAGAGCCATGTTTTATGAAATATGTTTGGATTTGGACAAACTGTCAAAAACAGCGAGTACCTTTTCTAGGTCGGTACGTTTTGTTGTCTTTTGTGAGTGTCTGTGCACTATGAATCGACTTCAAAAGTTAAAACTGATGCAGTTGCTCTTTTCGAACCCACTGGGTCAAACCAAAAGACAATAGAATTGGTATTTGGTATTTGCTACCTCTCCACTAATCACGCAGCATTTGGGAGTAACAGCAATGAGTGGTCGATCCAGAGTTAGAATAATGTGTCTGAGTAAAGTTGCAGGTTTTCCTGCGGACTGTTTTTTCGTGGGATCCGATGGCAAGTTAAAATTCGACTCAGCCTGTCGGTCTAGTATAAACCAGGGTTTTCTCATCATCACTCATTAATATGCATTGATTTGTGTCGTTAAGCCACACAACTCTCACAGGTTAAGGGAGAGTATACATGTACATATCTAATCCCAAAAGACTTTGTGATCTTATCCCAAGTTAGGAACCTGTAATCCAGTGGATGTCGTTATATTCATACCCAAGTGTTACTTGTTTTACATTGTATAGTTAATTGGCCGATATTTATACATTTGAATATCATCACATTCTACATTGGGGCCTTTTACAGCCTTATATGTGTCCATTATTTTGAAGATTTGAAGATCTTAGGGCAACCTGTAGATATTTGTTATTTATACGCTTTAGATGGTATCTCATTGACAATTATATCACGGCACTGAAACAGTATCCGGGGTTTGACTTACAGTGCTGACCCAGCTTGTTTTCTATGTGACGGATATGGAAATTTCTCTGTTTAGAGGATGCCGGTCTCTAATGCTGAAATGTCTGTTTGTAGACAATATTTTGTAACGTGTTTTGAGAATAACACATCCCTACACGTAAACGACCCCTTCCGTATATCTCAACCAGAGAAGGCCTGTAACCGCTACAAAATGACTGTAAACTTCGTTCGTAACCTACCCATCAATTTTCTGATGACAATGAAAAGCGTCAAATTGGCCTATCAGAATTTTTTTTGTTTTATAATTATATCCAGTTTTTTTCTTCACGTCATATCATCACGTTTCAATATTATTAATCCGCGAATCACAAGTTTAACTACACTATACTTTAAATGAAGAATCGAGCATGTACTCGAACCATTGTTCTCTTTAAATATTTTGTTCTTTTTATGAACATGTACCACTGCTGAAGACACCTAACCATAATTTACAATTTCACTCCTTTATACTTTCGAAAAAAGTTAAGATATCAGTTTTATTTGAACTGACGTGAACCGTTTAGCAAAAAATTCTAAAATAGTAGATCTACATGTTGAAATGACCTTAAGTATAAATAAAAATGTTGATTTGGTGATTATAAGTCTGTATAACAACAACTGGATTTCAATTTCAGACTTGATCATGGAAACAGAAATCTTTGTGTGACAAGAGTTATCTTCCTTGAGATTATAGTAGATTTTATTCCAAGCCTTTGCGCGTTTTGATTTCGTGTTATTATTAAGGTTTGTTTCAATTTTATCTTGTCTCTTTCTACTATGCACTATTGATCTCTCACATGGATATTCTATACTTGATTTAAAATTGAAATTTACACTGTATCGATGCATTTAATAAGCAACAAATAGCATATAAAAATTGCCAGTAGATCTAAAAATTTGAACAATCGTTTTGTATAAATATTTTGCACAGCTTCAAGGATGCGGAACAGTTGTTTTAACTTTTTTTCTATCGACGTGGCGGCCAGTTGTAATAATAGACAAAGCAACTGTTTTTTTTCATTTAGCATTGCATGTTACATTTAAAAGCTAATTAAACCTAAATCATACATTTTTGTGTGACCTGTCATCGCAAAATTTAAAACTAAATGTAGGAGAAAACTCAAGAAAACCATATTCTCCTAAGATTTAAAATGATTTTAAACATAGCCAAACACAGGGTACAAAAAAGTTAATGATGTTTAAAATTTGATATTATCAGAAGCAGAAAATTAAATTCAATCCATGCTTGACCACATAATTATAGGTTTTTTTTTCATTTAGTCAATGGGACTGCAATCTTAAATGTTATTATTATCTAAGGAAACCCCAAAACCCTGTTACTCTTGTTTTGTAAAGGAGTTCTAATGCTACTGATGAGAGGTTACTCCTTGAAATGTACATATAACATACCTAAATTTTTCGTATTTATTCAACATTGGTAAATTTGTATTTTGTATTTTATTCCGCCTATTATATTCATTTCCTGACTATACAAAAAGCACTTTTATTCATTGACAATATTGTCGTCTGGTAAAAGTAAAAATTTCACACATGACAATGGATATTTTCCACTATCGTTCTATACCGGTTATGACTAACATTGATTAAGACTATACACCTATACACCGGCTTTGTCTACTGAGTAACACGACGTGTGCCACTAGTTGAGTAGAAGTTGCTTACCTTTTCCGGAGCACCTGAACTCACCTGGTTTTTTGAAGGGTTCGTGCTAATCCGGCTAAAGTTTTCAGTGTAGTGTTTTGTGTTCGAATTTGTCGTTCGTTTCATTTTGTTGGCCATGGTCTTGTCTGTCTTCCGACTTAACGATTTCTGTCTGGCCCTTTGTTATCTTCGAATTCCTTTTAGAAACATTTAAAATGTTGTAGATAACGTATAAAATTTGTTTAGATCAAGCGCGATGAAGAGATTGGCAAATATGATTCAAATACATGTAATCAAAGCTGTCAACCAAATATGTTCTAAATGATTTGAACTATATTTATAGTTTTCTATCTTTTTTGTATACATGTAATTCATATGAAATTTTTCCTTAAAGTTGTATATTTTTAGTGAATAAAATAATTTTTGTACACTGTATGTGTTCAAAATTTATTTAAAGCGTTAAAATATTAACAGAAAAGACCTTTTATTCGCTTCAGAATTTATCTAAATATAAAAACTAAGTCAAGATTTTGACAATAAAAGCAGCTGTTTGCATAGTGTGTTTAAATGAAATTAGTTTAACTTATTTCATAAATCCAAAATTAATATATGTTATTATCTTCGACTCCATCATCCGCAAACACAAATAGATAGATTACTTGTACATTTACGCAGAAACTTTATGTTTTAGGTTGGTAAAAGTATAATTGTTGTAGTGACGGTACCCACTATTAAACATGAACCACTTTTGAAAACTTTGTGACAAGTGTAACAGATTAAAAATAAAAGTTATAATAAAGAGCAAGGTAAATGTATATATATATCACGAAACCAGTACGTAAATACTAAAATCTTAATCCAAAGTTCCCCGTAAAGAGGCCCAAAAACCCATTTCCACAGAGTAACGTGTAGTGTGCAGCGCTTACACTCTACTTATATCTATGTTGAATTTTTTCTTCGTTTGCAAGAAGAAAGAATATAGGTTTAATTAGTCATTCATTGTTATTTGTTCACCATTTGTTTTCAATAGATTTCATGTAGGTCGATTGTCGTGTTTTATGAATAGATTTCGTTTTTCGGGGCCTTTTACAGATTCTGTTATGGTAGGAGTCTGGTTCATTATTGAAGTTTAAATTTAATTCAACTGTCATTTGGTGGATAACTGGCTCATGGATAATCATGCCACATCTCCAATTTTATACAGCTTCTATAGTTCTCCAGCGCATCTAGGAAATTTAAAATCATGAGAAATACAAACAGCCAACAGTTCAATTCATGTCATAAAACTACTGTAATCTACGCCTAAATTGTAGTCAATTTTTCAAAATATTAACAACACAATTGTGTTACATGTCATAGCGCCATCTCCATAATCAGTATGTTGATTTTGCACTGTAGGAGCTTAAAATTCGATTAAGCTGAAGAATAAAACAAATGCAGTAAGGCTAATCCAAATTCTTCTTTGGATTTTTCGTGTTTAAAATAGTGTCGAGCGTTCGAAATTTTTTGTTGTAATTTTTTTTCTTGAATAGGCCAAAATATTGGAGCGCAAACTCAAAAATTGATGCAAAGAAGACAGTTTAATTTTTTTTCCCTTCATTTTTGTTTGAGCGAGCGAGTAATTTTTAATTTTTATATCCAGCAATAAAAGTGAAAATTTCTAAAAAGAGGGAAAAAAATACTGCGAGTATTTTTTTTTTTTTTTGAAATTTTGATTCCATAATATCAGAAGCGAGCGCATCCGAAGAACTATTAATTAATTTGGAGTGGCCTAAATGATATTTTCTTAGCCTAACAGTATACAAGAACAAGAGGAAGCGAAAGAAAACCTATTGACCAGACAAAAGGGGAAAAGTCGATCGACACGGCAATCTGGAGAACACAAACAAGACGGAACATTACAAATATACATATAATACTAAAACCAAACATATAACTTTGAACAATGCCTACCTCACCAAAAAAAACGGGCTAAAATCGGGTTTTCTGGAAAGGTAGGCAGTTTCTGCATCTTGTCTGTCTAATAAATAGTATACATATAATTTTGTTCATGGAGATCTTTAAATATTTTTAATAGACGCACCCCTCACTCTCACACACACCCACTCAAGCCACCATCCTTTTCTCTCTATATATATATCTCTCCCTCTCTCACACCCTCTATCCCTCTTATCTCTTTCAACTCTCACACCCCATCTATCTCTCTCTCACACACACCCCTCCCTCTATCTCTCACACCCTCTCTCTCTTTCTCTCTCTTACACCCCACCCTCTCTCTTTCTCTCTCTCTTTCTCTCTCTCACACACCACCCTCTCTCTCACACACCCCTCCCTCTGTCTCTCACACCCCTCTCTCTCACACACCCCCCCTCTCTCTCTCTCACCCCCTCTCTCTCTCTCTCTCTCACTCTCTCACACACACCCTCTCTCTCACACACCCCTCACCCTCTCCCTCACCTCTCTCTCTCTCTCACACCCCTCTCTCTCTCTCTCACCCCT
>JAULBM010031625.1:0-11048 GCA_032357055.1 Geukensia granosissima
AAATATATGACACCAAAGCTCAGGTCTAGACACATCAGTGACGGAATATCTCAATATATCTTTTTTTATTTTCTGCTGTTTATATTATTTTCATAGCAAGAAGCAAAGACGAAGAGAAATTTGAAAACCATTTCTTTACAATTGTGTACTGAAATAGGCAGAAAATACCAAAATAATATAAAATTGAGATAATAAGATTGTTAAAACGTACAAATATCTTATTATATTTTTGCTACACGTGATTCTTTTTCAGCGAAAAGAAAATTTTAACACGACCACGAAAAAAATGCCATAACAAAATTAGATAACACATACTACATACTGACTGTCTACATGGTTAACAAGAATTATTTGAAAGCGCGCTCAATGTTAAATTCGGCTATTTAGAAGTAATTTCACTCTGAGTTAAATCTAACAACAGGATATAAATGCTGCACAACTTATCCCTAAGTGCATAGTATATTCCGTATTTGGTCAGTGCCTAGTTGGTATTTTTAACAAATTATGACATATGTAAACTTATTGTAAAACTGTTGATGATTATGAAAATGAAAAGATATGGGGTAAATGTCAGAGAGACTGCTCTCCAACCGCGAGAATAACAGAGTAATGTTTCAAATCTAGAGGTCTCCACATGGCCATCAACAAGGATGGAATGAGACTCATTGCGAAAAGCTCTAATCGCCGAAATATAAAATCGTGTATGCGTAAAGCAATACTGCTCTTACTTGAATATCCTAAAAAATGTACAGGTTACAAAACATAAAACACATAGGCAAACCAATGACCGTAATTCCTGACTTGAAACAGACACAGAGAGCATGTGGTGAGGTAAAACTATATAAGTGGACACCCACCCTTCCCAACAAGTGGTCAACAAAAAAAAAAAAAAAAAAAAAAAAAAAAAAAAAAAAAAAAAAAAAAAAAAAAAGCATTCATCATACCATCCTTGCTTAGTTTATTAAGGTGTTCCCTTGTCTAAAAGAGATTTTTTTGTTATTGCGATTTTAAATGGTTCTAATAAGTGACGATCTCTGTTTCATGTCGTAACTATGGTGACAAATTGAATAGATTGAGGTCACAAGATCAGTTTAAACAGTTTAATTAAGATACAATAAGACGTTATCAGTGGTTGCACCTTGAGACAGGAAGTTGTCATGGATTGTTAAGCGTCATTCTTTGCGAGCATATAAGAAACTTGAAAAACTTGGAAGATGTTTTTTCTCAGATTCATGAGTTTCATGTTTGCAGTCCTTGTGTTACCGGTATACTAATGATAAAGGCTTATGAATACCTTTTCTGTTTTTCATGGTTGCGATGGAAACAAAAAGGGCCATTTTTGCTGACGTGAAGTGCTGTTCAATTTGCAATTTTAAATAAAAGACCAACTCTTTGCAGTTATTAGAGCTTAACATCTTATTTTATGTAACACTAACATCATTGGCCTTGAAATTAGTAGAAATGACAGTTTAATACAAAACAGTTATACTTTCCCCCACTTATTCTGGATTTAATATCAGTCTTAGCGCTGTTTGAATGTTTCACATACAATATTATAAATAACTCTATAAAAAGCTGGTAATTTTAATTTAAAAAATAAACTGATAGATAGGTAGGTAAACACAGCAAGGTTTATTATAAAATAATAATATTATTAAATAATTCTTTTATATGTGCACAAAGAATTTGAAGTAATTGATTGTTATTATTATCACGTTTATTCATATGTATTCTATTGGCAAACCAACAAATAAAATGACCATGTAATAAGTAAATCTGGTATAAAGTTCAAAATAAAATTAAGTATTAAATTTCAGTTAAACACAGCTATAAATTTTCAAATGACATGAATATGCAATTAATGGTCTTGACATAACTTACTTAAATTTCTGATAATATTAAATGCATATTTGCAATAATGGAAATTATTTTGAAAAAATTAAATGTTTCATAAAAGGCTTTACATAAACAAAATAAATGTGTAAAATTAGTTGATTTTTCTAACTTTTGGCCGAAAATAGCTTAAGTTTATTTCTTAAATTTATGGGGAAAATACAATGATTGCTAATGATGTTGTACATGTTGTAATGCAACTTTTTAAGTACGTTTATAATTCGATGACCTTGAATTCATTTGAGGGTCATTTTTCCAGATTCGGTTAAAAAAGCAAATACAATAAAATTAAGGGTAAATAGCGCTAAGAATATCTTTTTACATCTTGTTAATCATAAATGCATAACAGATGCCACGACAACCAAATTTAAAACCAAGTCATTAGGGAGTTGTTCTCCTGTGCTGTATGGAAGTCGTAAAAGCTACCCCGTGCTTGCGTAGTATGCTCTTATTTATTTTTGGAAACTGAGATGTATATGTTTGAAAGATACAGTTAACATCTTTCCAACATTGTTAGTTTTATACTTTAGTCCAACCACAGAATTACTGTTATACGATAGGCTACTCGTTATACGTGCCTGCATGTATTCCCTTGTTTCCAATATTTGGTATTTGTACCTGATGAAGGTTAATCCATCAAGCGCTTTGTACGTAGTGTAATTAGGGCATTTCAAATCGTTGTTTATCTATTTTGTCTACAGTCTGTTTCAGAAAAGTAAGAAATGCATCGCACTATTTTTTAATATCTTGTGTTGTACCCTACGGAAATCTGGTAAACTAAAGGTAACATCGTAACGAGAAATTATGCAGTTCAGAATCCTTTTTATATATGTACACAGGTAAAATGATCAATATTTGAAGTGTACAGTGTGCCAGACAATCAGCAATCAAGTTTAAATACCTTTTGACATTTGACAAATTTCAGTATCTAAACTAGGTGAAGCGCAACGTGTTTTAGCAGTTGTCCTAAATTTAGGACAAACGAATTGCGATTGGCCTCGATATGTGACCAACTGGTTAAAATCAACACATATGTATAAAATTTGTCAAAATACAAATAGATCAGCGCAGTTTCGGTAAAGAAGTTATATTGTTAGACAAAGTTTAATCTTTTGACTAGAATTGAAGACAAAGTTTAATCTTTTGACTAGAATTAACTTTATCGCATTTTTAGTTTTTATTTCTTACAATGACCACCTTGTTTTTACACCAATACGGACAAATGTTAGTTAAATATTTTTACATCAATGAGTCACACTCAGATATAAATGTAATTTGATTTTGTTTGGTCGAATATTGTCTGTGAAACGGTTTTATCCTCTAAATATTGTATTTGCCTGTTAAAATACTATATTTGCTAAACCAAAGTCAGATAGTATATAATATTCACATATTTTACAATTTCACACATCAGCCTGTGACTGTCTTTTAACCATGGCAGTCTAAGTATATAACCAAAATTTAATTTCAAAGTTGACTCCTGTATGTAACACGGAACCTACAACATAAAGGTTATAAAGGTGCGTGACCTACAATTTTGAGCTTATAAGATGTCAACACATATTACTACATGTCATTTTTGCAATCTTCTTTGATAATTACTGAAAATTCCACTTATTATCTGATGGATTTTGTTTCTTTTACATGTTTTAGGACAAATGACATTCTGATTTGTTGTTTTAGAGAAAGTCCTTTTTCATTTCGTTCACTTAGCTAGCTTGGCGTTTTTCTTGTTCATGACTTTGTATATAATAATATATTTATATTCTATTTCTTCTCTAACTATGTCATAATCTTTGAAAGGATAAAATTAATTTATTTTGCAGTTACATTGCATACATTAAAAATGTTCATGTTTTGACAAACGAATAATTGGCTTCAATACAATTTGAATGATCTGTTAATAAATGATATCAATCTTGAAGAAGAAATATCTTTCAGCTTGTAATGAATATTTCTATGGACCAAATTGTGCGCTGAGATGTGGTTACTGCCTAAATGAAGAACAATGCAACAATGTCACTGGCGTATGTCCTAATGGATGTGCTACAGGATGGAGGGGAGATCAATGTGATATTGGTAATGACCTTAAATTAGAGTCTACTGCTTTACTATGATTATATCAAAAACAGTGAGGTTTCAAATTATGCAAATAGATTTTACCCTGATATAATATTATATCCTGTTTTCAGGACGTGAATCATTTTGTGATTTCTGGTGTCCGAAAATAAAACCGAAAACCGCTTTGGAGCACCAGATTAGGTATTATTGAGATAGTTTGCATTTAGAAAAATGCAAAAAAATACCAAATGGGCAAACAGAAATCGTTAAGTCGGAAGACAGACAAGAACTTTTTGGATGTAAAGTACTACTCCTCATACTTAGTCTTCAGGTTCTCGATATATTTCGTCTTATCATTTTAGCAGTGTTACACTAAAAGATGGAAAACAACATGCGTAATCGTGTTTCATAACATGTGTAAAAAGTATTACAAATTGTTATAAAATATTAAATTTCTGACAAAAAATAGATATCACCATAATTAAAAAAAAACACTTAAACTAATGTTAAAGCTTCAACTGACCATTGTTAATTCTATTTATAGCAAAATAAATTATATTGTTTAATATTGTTTTCATTGATTTCCTGAATTTGATGAAAATTTCAAAAAAGGAATAATAAGACAGAAACTGAAAATTCCGGATTTTACTATATACATGTTTATAAACAAAAAGATAATATGAATGAATTTGGTTGCCTTTTTAACTGGGACTAAACAATTGTAAGAATTCAGTAACTGTAATTAGCAATTTTAATTAGCAATGCAAATGATCACAGAACAAAGAAATTTCACTTTGACTTATTAAGAGGATAATACCAATAGCCTGTTATACCTATACCTTTATTTCGAATAATTATTTTTGTTTAAAGTTTATCAATCATTCAGTAATGGAAATCAGATGATGTCTATTTTGCCTTTTACAGAATGTGAAAATGGAAAATTTGGACTGAACTGTAGTGAAAGTTGTGATAGGTGTAATAATGGAATCGGCCGTCTGTGTAATTCCACTACTGGCGAATGCACCAATGGCTGTAAACCAGGTTGGCAAGACAGCAAATGTGACTCAGGTAATTCTAAACATATATTTATATCTCTAGAAAGACCATTAAAAAAACAACAAAATTATTTGATCAAATCTTTTATCTTTAACAAATATACAGTTGTTTCTTGTGTGCACTCAAACTACGCCATTTAAAAAAAAAACCAAAAACTGTAAAAATTAAAACAATCAATCCTAAGAGATAATTTTGTGACAATTCTGTCGATTGATTTATTGTTGGTTGCTTAACGCCCAGAAAATAATTCATGTTTATTAAGAATGAGACCAAGTTAAACAATTATCAAATTAATGGAGAGTGCGGTTGGGTTTGGACGCAACAGCTTTTGTCTGCCACATGAAAAAGGGAGGCGTGGGAATAAATCAAAAGATTTGATAGATAGTATATATATTGACATATATTTATACGTAATGCCGTACAAAAAAGGTTCGTGGTACCAGATATGTGAGGATGTAGAAGATACTTTGAATTTTCACGAAACGCAGCAATTTCCCCGTGAGTAACTCAATTTAGTTGCCGATAAGATAGTTCAATCTCTTTCTAATTTTTCTTTTCAAAATGTGTTAATGCTTTAAGAATGAATAGCCAAAACATGAAAGACTCAGATTATAACATATATTACCCAAATGGAACATGGAACTTAAAAAATCTGTTGAATCGAAAACTTAGTTCTTAAACAAAAATGCCTAAAAAAAAATTCTAATGCTTTTTTTAACATTTTTTGCATGCAATTAAGAGGAAATATAGTGTCTGATCAAGTTTTTTTCCGAAGAGACCAACATAGGATAAAAGGAAAACTGCAAATATTCGATCTGCTTTTATTACTCAATCCCAAAATGAAAAAATATGGTGTATATGTCAAGGAGACTGCACTCTAACCACGAGAACAACAGAGAAATTTAGAAATCTAGTGGTCTCCACCACGCCTTCAACAAGGCTTGAAACTCCTTGTAAATCGCCTCAAATAAAAAATCGTGTATGCGAAAAATAATGCTTCTCATATTTGAATATTATCAAAAACTTACATTTTACAGAACAATAAACACATAAACAAACTTAAGTATATATGTGTATCTAAAACTTGCTTATTATGTGTGGTACATAACCATCATATATCAATTTAAACCCGTGATTGTTGATGTTCATTGAGTAGATTCTACATGGGGATACGTTTAATCTAGAAAAACGCTGTATCCGATTAATCCTAATGCTTTCTGCTAATATTTTAACCTCTCTTCGGTTACCGGACAAAATTCTACGTATCTATAATTATATTAGTTATCAGGTAGTCAATTTATTGCTTGGTTACGTCTACATATTTAATAGAAGATGTGGCATAGTTGTCCATGATACAGCTTTCCATTAAAAAAGAGTCTATATTAAACTTCTACAGTACCCATTACGGCCTCAAATAATGAACTTGAGTCCATACCATAATTTAAGCTGTAAAAGCCCTCCTCCCTTGTACAAAAAACACAACTATTACAAACACTACAATCGAACTAACCTATGGAAAAACTGGCTGGCGAACGAATAATAATAATTAACTATTTAAGCAACACAAACCTCTGGTCTACAAGTTCCTGGCTTGAGACAGGGACATTGACAAAAAGGAAGTGGTTACAGCAGTTTGTTAGGGCTCGGATAGTGGTGTGATTAAACAGCAATAATAATACAGACTGTCGATACTGAAAACTAGCAACACATACAAATAAAAGTAATACTTGATACAACAAAAGTTCGGCTGAATTTATTGTTGAAATATCATTAGTAGTCAGAGAAAACATTGAATTGTGCGAATGCAAATTTAAAAATATAGAGAGAAAGTAGAAACTATTCCAAGTAGTATGGCTGATGAAGGTTAATCCACAAAAGCGCTTTACATACAGTTAAATTTGGCTTCTGGATATTTTTATAAACTAATGTAAGATGTGGATTGGGTCTTTCTGGCATATATTCCATGTTATTCCTTTTAAGTTACAAATAAAAACCGTTAGTTCAGTGTAAAGCTATTTTCAAGAAAGTCAAAAAAAGTACCGATTAAAACCATACTTAGTTAATAATGACGTGACGATATACTGTGCGGATATGTTTGATTAGATGAATTTTAAGACTATTTGGATAAGTTTAGGTTGACGAGCTTTATTTACCACGTTTGCGTAAAAGGCCGGTTGTGATATACCAGTTTTGCACCAGATGATGCTTCAGATGATTGCAAATACATCGAAATTTTGATATCAAACTAATTTTTATCAAAAAGTTAGTAAATATTTTGATTTATTTGTGGTAACGAAGACCTTAAAGTCTGAAACGTGTCAATGTTAATTATATATGTATTCTCCGATAGGTTTTTTGAGCAATTAACACTTAAAACATAGTTTCTTTCCCACTTATGCGAATGAAAACAAATGGGTTAAATGTCAGACAGACTGCACTTTTTTAAATATAGAGGTCTCCAGAAGGCCTTCAAATAGGATGAAATACCACTCCTTGTTAAAAGCCCCAAAGAAAAAATCGTATAAAATAAAACTGCTCTTACCTGAATATTATCAGAACTGTACATATAACAAAACATTAAACACAAAGAAAAACCTGTGATCACAATTCCTGACTTTGGACAGGCACATGAGACATATGGTGGGTTTGAACTAGTTTAATGGGTGCCAACCACCCCCTCCCGCAACATGCGGCCAAAGGAAAAATTATAAAAGCAGCAACAGACGAACCACAAAAATAGAAGTGAAATTAGCAAATCCGGTATGAGAACAATTATATTTGTACGCATTTTATTTTATTTATTTTGAATTTATTTTGGGTAAAAGAAACAGGAGAAAATATTCCTGCAGATACTGTCCTAAATAGCACGATATTTACATATGACATAAATAAAACATTTAGTCAACAACAGGGCATCATCATGATAAATACAGGAACAGTCAATAGCAGAATAACGTTAACTTGCAAATATTTATGTAAGAGTCCATGATTTGACAAATCGATGACCACAATTCTTTCCTTGGAATAGAAACTTGACACATGTGTACCCAATCGTGTCCCAACAAGTTATTAAGGGAAAAAATCAAGGAAAACAAACGCAGCCAACGACGAACCACAAAAATCAAACAGAAAGTCACAATTACCTATTCTTCGGATCATTTGCAACATTTGTTTCTGTTAAGGATATCTATGGTTATATCTGTACGATGCCACTCCCCGCCCGCCCGCATTATGCGTTTGCAGTAAACTCTTATGAATAAACTTATATAATTCATCGTTAAATACTTTTCAACATATATGTTTTAAATATTTTTATTCTATTATAAACATTTAAATGTGATGGAATATGTTTAAAAATATTTGTTTTAAAATTCCATTTCCTTTTTATTTCCTTATATGAGTTTTATATTTTATTTTAAGCATGCAATGACTTTGTCTACGGAGAAAACTGTTTGATGCAATGTGGCCATTGTCGTGATGGAGAAAAATGTCATCATATTAACGGTTCCTGTGAAAACGGTTGTGATGCAGGTTGGAAAGGGGATACTTGCCACTCGGGTAAGGTTTTCATTATATGCATAACTCTCGATGGATTTCACGCACTGAAGACTCCAGTTAAGTGTCGCTTCTGCACTATCAGGTTTTATGGCTTTGTGACGTCAGATTTTCTGGGAAAATTTATCAGTTGACGGATGTTTAAGAATTATTCTTAGTGCGTGGATTTTCCAAAACAAGCTATTTTGCAAAAAAAAACTTATAGTGCAGCGGCGACATCAAGCGGTATTTATTTATGAGCGAAATCCATTGAGCACATTTTAGAAATGTTTAAACCAAGTTAAACATGTGTGAATAATATTTAAGAGAAATGCAAAATGAAATAACCGTTAAAACACCACAAAGTAAATCATGTTTTATCGTGGTGTGTTATGTTTAAGTAATAGGCATCCATTGGAAGATTTCCATTTTTTCTTAAAAATAAGATAACGATTTATGAATTATATTAAGTCCATATCAAAAATAAAATTTTGACATATATAGTTTATACAAAATATGTATGATGATGTTAAATCACGTATGAAGCACAAAAACGAAGATATTTTCTTTTGGGGAAAATTTATCTCCTTTAGATTCTTATTTAGAACAACATAACATAAAAGGTGTAGAGTCTGTGAGTAGTGATATAGAAAATATATTGTTCGTATATTTGAAACAAATTTTATTTTTATATGCAGACGATATAACTTTATTATCCGAATCTGGCGAAGATCTCCAACAAATGTTAAACCAATTTTATAATGATTGCGAAAATTAGAATCTTAAATTATATTATTAAACAACGAAAGTATTATTAGAAAAAAGGGGTATATGGTGTAAATATTCATGACACAAAAATCTCAAATGTACAAGTAAATTCCAAGCAAAGGAACTGCGCTTTGATTGCTGTTCTTCATCTCAAAGTCACAGTGAGGCCTTCAACACGAAGTTAAGACTCGCACCTCACTGTAAGTTCAAGACGGCCCTTAGCGCCGGTTTGAGCGGAATTCTTTGCTAGATGTCGACGACACTACATCTGTGCAGCGAAGAACACACATGCTGGGTAAGGTCAACAAATTACAGATAACCACGGGCAAAGAAGGTAATAAGTTGCCCGACAGTAATACTTACAAAATCAAATACAATTTTTAAACAAACACAGGACAAATCAAAATTTTGTTAAATGACTTGGCGGTTTTAAATAGCTTGAATAGTGCAGATAGTTAACAGATGGACTGCTAGATAATTTTAAATTAAGACACTGGCCGAAAAAGAAATGAATAAAGCGTACACTCAGAGCTAGATATCTCAAGAATAAATACGTCATAACTGTAAAATATTAGAGCATATACGTATTCAAGCACGGGTGGATTCTCTACCTCCTCCACACAGCACGAGAAACAAACTCTGCACGAAATAGAAAAAGGGAGAATATTTTCTAAAGGCCGAATTTCTAGTGATAGACAATTTATATTAAAAATAAACATTTTGAAATTTTAGATTATAAGTTCCTTGGAATTTTCTTTTCCTTAAAAAGTATCCTACATACGTATTCAAGCACGGGTGGATTTTCTACCTCCTCCACATAGCACGAGAAACAAACTCTGCACGAAATAGAAATGCTACTAAAGCAATGTATAGCGTATTACAAAACTGTAGAAAAAATAATTGTCATTTGAATTAGGCATTTTACTTTTTTTACTCTATGGTTCTGAAGTCTGGGGGTTCGAATCACTAGATATACTTGAACGTGTACATCTTCGATTTTGTTAAATTATTTATTTTTTTTATTTATTCCAATATGGTGAACTCGGGAGATATCCAATATCGATTAGTGCTAAAGTAAGAATGATAAATTTCTGGTGTTCACTCGTCAAAGGCAAAGAAAATAAAATTTCATATATCTTACTGACTTCGTTTTATTAATCATGGTAATTTTGATTAGAAAATCAGATGGATAATATATATCAAAATATATTTGACAGTTGTGGTTTATCAAGTGTATTGCAATTTCCAGATTTTTTCACACTGAATGGATAGTTAAATCTATAGAACAGAGACTCAAAGATCAGTTTAGGCAAACATGGTCAACGTTTTGTTTTTCTCGCAAAAAGCTTTTGTGTTATGAATTTTACAAAACTGAATTTTGTTTAAAAAATTTTTCCCCTTTTACCATCAAATTTAACAATTTGCAAATTCCAGTCATCGATTGCCGATCGAGACAGGAAGGTGGCAGGGTGTGCAACGCGTGCGACTCTGTCGACATCGGCGACGAATACCATTCTGATATGTCTAGCAAATTGTTTTGTAATGACAGAAGAAAGTTCTTACCAGCCTTCTTTTTGAAAAAAGTTCATACTTTCAAATTCCAACAACTTCTTTCGTCATCTAATAATGTTATTCTCGACAAATTGTGCAAATTTACAAAAAAATTTTTTGAAGTACACCCCTCCTTGTTAGTAATTTGTATATATTATATGAATTGTGTTCACACTGAGATTCTA
>JAULBM010031636.1:0-11047 GCA_032357055.1 Geukensia granosissima
ACATAGCACCATATTTGTTGTGATTCACCAACTGTTGGTAGAATATATATCCTTGATTCTTAGCGAACAAAAAATCTTAAATGAATTCCGTTTTTTATTTTAGGCAGGAAAAACACACATGGCCGCAGTAGTATCAAGTTACTCGTGTGATGTTGTCTAGACGTGCTGAAGGAAAATTTCACCTTGGACTCAATAGCCAAAGATGAAAATAGACAAGTATACTGAATTTAATATGAAAAAACATTTTTTCTACAGTTCACGCTGCCTATAGGTAACACGAAAGGAATTCAAACAGGAAGCACGTTTATTTGATTGTGTATCCAAGATTGTGGACTGGGGTAAAAACTGAATGGAACCATGATGCATTATGGGATAGAAGTGGATCAACTTTTTATTATTCACAAGTTTAAAAGACTTTGAAGTGTGAAAATATAGAACAACAAAAATTGTCAAGAATGCTATATAAAATTTTGAGAAATTTTTAATAAGTCTTATAATTTTCATTCAGTGCAGAATTATTATGCAACAAATTCCGGTGCATGTAAATGTTTTCAACAGAAGAAAAATTTTTGAAGCAGGTCATGAGTATGTTTACTGTTTGTTTTTATTATTATGTATGAAAGTTCTCGAGCAGTGCAGGTACTTCCAGCTCCGGCTGAATTCAGAAAACAATGAAAATTTCCAAAATGTTAGTATTGTCGGTAAGGGCCAAGTAATTCCGATCATTTGTCCTGGCGTGGTAGGCGGATAACGGGAACCAATGGGAGGGTAGTTTGATGTCAAATCCTTCTTTTATGCAACAGAACCCTTAAGTTGATTAATCATAGAAGTGGCGGTGATAAGTGATATATAATTTGTATATATTATTACATACCTTTATGCTGAAACCAGATTCGATACACTTCGAACAAAACTTCGACGTTTTGTCAGCGTATCCAAGTTTACTGGCGAAAAGCGCGAGGTGTGCTTCTGATCAAACACCATGATTTCAGTGAAATTTGTACGAACATTGTTTTCCAAACGGCATTCCCATGATTAAACAGTGTATGAGGCCGTGTCTTTTTTTTATTACCCGCCCCTGGAGGGGGTAAGTATTGTTTTTGCTTTGTCCGTCACAGATTCTTCTCTGTTACCAACTTTCTGAGAAAACTATACAACCTAGAAAGCTCAAACTTTCAGGGATATTTTGTCCCAATCAGAGCTTTTGACGTATAATTTTATTTTTTAAAATTAACCCTTTATTAATGAGATAATCCCTAATTAGCATTTCTCTGTTTGAATGTTTCTATAAATAACTTGTTTAATGCTGCAGTGTGCTGCAGTGAGTTATATTTAGATACATAGATAGCATTATCACGTGACATAGTAATCATTCATTTCGCTTTGCGAAGCGGTTTTCTTTATTGGCACTTTATTGCCCCCTTTTATTTCAACCATAGCGGCATTCTATATTGTTACTTAATAACTTTCTTTTGTAAGGCTAGGTGCACATGAAGATGGATTAGCCTTGGTTACAGTAATCTAGTAGCTATAGTTCTTAAGTTTAATTAAGAAATAGAACTAGATTATACAGTAACCTAAACCGAAACACCAATCAATAAAATAATGTTTATACTAATATCATTAGCTCATAAATGAACAATATTTTGAGAATAATGAAATGTCACTGACAACAAGTTAAAAAATATATATATTAAATATTTATTACTTTATAAGGTACACCTTTTTAATGAGCTATTTTGAGACTAATGGACACGTCCCACTTTTTAAACAACAAAAGTAAAGAAATCAAATAACTTGGGTTTGAGCTTTTGTATTTTAAAACCATTGACCAGAGGAAATCTTGTGACAATTAAGCGGGTAAGTCGTATTCGGGTGAATACATTCCTCTAGTTATCGTTTATTTTTGCGTTTCATTTAGCGTGCATTTCTCTTATCGTGCGGTTCGTTTAGCGTTTAACATGCGTTCTTTTGAGCGGTTCGTTTAGCGATTCGTTTATCGTTTATCGTACCTTTCGGTGATTGGCTATACTGAATCACGTGATTTTATTTGTTTTGTTTTTCCCCACATGATTTTAAACATTATCTTGATAGCCAAAAATGTCTTTAAAAGATATCTTTAATTCAACTTTAGCTAAATTTTAAACATAAAATATATATTTTAACAATAAAATATTAAATAAATCATTTTAATATTCAAATTATATGTAACATAACCATAGCAATAAATATAAATTAATTCCGCTTATTTTCACGAGATTGATTTTCTCTCGCGAGTCGGAACGACGAGCAAGAGAACATCAATCGAGTGATAAATAGACGGAGTTAATTTTTTATCGCTGTTTTGGATCGTCATTGGCTGTTTACCTTGGCAACGCCACGTGCGCTCCGCGTGCATCCTTAGTTTCTAGCGATAATTTGGAAGTATCTGATGATAATAGGTTTTTACTCGCATAGATCATTATAATAAAAATATCAGGCGAAAAGATCGAAGAAAATTTATACAAAATAGCGATAATAATAATAATTATTATTATAACTATAATAAATAATAATAATAATAATTATAATAATAATAATAATAATAATAATAATAATAATAATAATATAGAACCAAGACATACATTTACACTCATTCTACGAAAAGAAACATGCTGCATGTACACGTATATGTATTTTATAAACGTAATGCACGCTAAATTACACGATGCACGCTGAACTAAACGATGCACGCTGAACTAAACGATGCACGCTGAACCGAACGATATACGCTTAATTAAACGATGTACGCTGTACCAAACGCAAAATTAAACGTTATACGCTAAATTAAACGATGCACGATAAACCATACGATGCACGCTATTCTGCACGATGAAATGGGAGTTTCATGTAGAGAGCGTTTCGTGTAGCGTTCATCGTTTCGTTTATGGTACATGGTGCATCGTGCGTGCTTCGTCCGTACATCGTGCGTACATCGTCCGTACATCGTGCGTGCATCGTCCGCACAACGTCCGTTCAGGGTGCGTGCATCGTCCGTGCATCGTCCGCACATCGTGCGTTCTGTTAACTTATACGTTACACGGTCTGTACTTGTAGATCCAAAAACTGTTCACTGAACTTAAATATTTAACTCACAGAATTATTTTAGAATTTATGGTAGTTTGATAAACAATATGTCAGCTTCTAACATTTTGGGATACCGGAAAATTCAGAAAAAGGAAACTTCAAGGCAAAATGTATCCATTGTTTTTCACAAATATCCGGAAACTTCAAAGTGACATCAAATTTTGTAACACATATGAAGGGATGTACTGTTTAACTTTTCTAGAATTAGTTTTCATGAATTGTATCATCTTTACTATAAAAAAGCAGGTAATGTCACACAAAAGACAAAAACAACTATTTTAGCAAACAATTATCCTTCTTTTTATGACTTAGTAAAACTAATAATAAATATAATGTAAATAAAAAATGAATATATTATGCATTTAATGGGCCACATATAAATGAATATTTCTAAGTTACAGAAGAGACACAAGGGGATTTATTTACTTCACTTAAATGAAAAAAAAAAGAAAAAGATCAAACAAAAATATAAGATTTCGTAACAAAAAAGGGGAAATATGTAAATTTTTATCCTCGTCAAATTCAACTGTCTGAAGCTTTTTAAAATATGTTGCTCGAGATCTCCTTCCGTTATTAGAGATCAAAAACTACAGCATACATCAGTTGAAAATGGCTGACAGTGTTTGCATGGTTATAGATATATGGTCAAGTCGCCAAATGAGGGGATATTTGGGAATTACAGCCTATTTTATTTTTAAGCAGTTTCTAATTAACTGTCCCTAGATGATATACTTGTAGATCCAAAAAATTTTCGCTGAACTTAAATATTTAACTCACAGAATTATTTTAGAATTCATGGTAGTTTGATAAACAATATGTCAGCTTTTAACATTTTGAGAAACTTTGAGACAAAATGTATCCATTGTTTTTCAAAAATATCCGGAAACCTTAATGTGGCATCAAATTTTGTAACACATATGAAGGTATATACTGTTTACTTTTCTAGAATTATTTTTTCATTAATTGTGTCATTTTACCATAAAAACAGCAGGTGATGTATGTTTTAAACAATAGTACAGTGTATTTCATTTAGATATGCTGACCAACTATATTTTATAATCAGAGGAAGACACAGACTTGTGGACAATGGGGGAGAGGGGACTTTTTGTGGACCTCTTGATTCATAAATTTCTCCATTTCTAATGAGATTAAGACCATAATTTACCCCAAACTTATCATTTTTATCATTTTTGCGTTTCAAAGGGTGGGGGCGGGCCCCCTGGATCCGCCCCTGGTAATGTTAAGCGGACATAAAAAACAAGGATCTTTAAAGAAATGCAGAGAAACGATCCATTGTTGTAAATCACATTTGAAATAGTTTAAAACCAACATATGCAGGACTTTGCGTTAAAAAGTCTTTATCAAGGAATGTAACCGTGGTGCGGATTTGCTACGTTGGATAGGTCTCAAAGACAAAACAAGTGTAATACCAATATTTGTTTTCATAAGAACCAACGAACATTGAAACAAAAGGTTTCATTATCACCCATGTGTGTGATGAATAAAGGACACGTTGTATGGAATGATATGGCACTAAATGTTTGCGCGGAAAATTATTAGTCCGTTGGTTGCATAATGTATACATGTAGAGGTTGTGAAAAAGGAATATTTATAAAATCTGTGTACTGCTGTGTTCTTCTTGGCTTTATAAGGACAAAGGCCAATATGCATGTAAAAAATTACAGATTTGTTCATAAACTATTTCTTCGCATCAATATTATCCCCGTACTGGTTTGATTCGCCTTTGATGTTTAGAGAACAAAACTTCGGAACCCGCACTTTTATAATGTTATCCTCAGTTTTTAGAAAATAAGTAACATGTGTAAGAGGTACATTCATCACGACAGAAAGAAATATCATTCATTCATATGACTTGATACCATATTTTTTCTAAGACTTTGAGGGTAAAACTCACATTATCTAGTCTACAGAGGACATGGTACTGTACTGTAGTTGAAATATTCAATTTAATACAAATTGGTCTCTTTTAACCTTACTATACTAAACCCAGATACATCTTAGATAAGGACCATTAGCAAACAGATGCCACATGTGGAGCTTTATTCTTTCTATAAAACGACTGTGTATATGACAACTTGGTGCAAATAAATAAAGTTCGCACATAGCAGATTTTGTGCAATTTAGGTCGACTTGTTCGCAAACAATATATCAATATATAGACTGTGAGCAAGGGACCGGTAGAGAGGGACTTTCAGACTGCCTCTGGAAAAACTGTGGGTTGGATAGGGGTTAGAAAGTTTAGCTTTGTAACAGGCCGCCTACTGACCACTCAAAAGGAACTGTAATATGGGGTCTTTAACGTGCAGAGTAGGTGACTTTCCTAAACACGGGGCGATTTTAACGTCTCCCTATGGACGGATTGTGAATTTATACATTCCCACAATCAAGGACGCCCCTTTTAGAGGACTGGTGCCTCTAGGATGGAGATATCTAGTGCCTATTCTTTCCCCGGCAGAACCTTTGCGAAAGGGAGTTCGAGTATTTATACATCCCGCTCGAACTAATGGACGCCCCTTTAGCAGGGGATCTACCTGCAGGTGGAAAAACCGAATAGAACTTGGATAATTGGTGAAACAGATGCGATATTTTAAGGCTGATAGTCGTTAAAATGTCATCTTAGAGCATTGGACATTCCATAGGTTGACACTAACTGGAAGGGACCCTGGTAAATAAGAAAATTCAATGATTAGGGATAAATGTCGGAGAGACTTCACTTCAACCGCGAAAAAACCAAAAGAAATTGAAACAAATCTATATGTCTCATAAGGCCTTCAACAAGGGTGTAATGCCACTCCTTCAGAAAAGCCCTAAACCCCACCCCCCAAAAAAAAGAAACATCTCGACCTAGATGTAGGTATACTATTATACAATGCCAAGACTGCAATCTAAAGTCTCCTTCTACTTCGCCAGGAGGGTCTAATTAGCAAATAATATCGACATTCGAATTTCAGGGAAATTTTTATTCTTGACCATAACTGACATATTTGAAAAGGGTGAGGTTATCAAGAACAATATCGGGAAATAAGCCGAAACCACGTTATTAAGAGACTAAAAAATAAGACATGTACCACAAAGGGAGGTGTAAAAGTTCCCAAATACAAAATGTGAAACTATTCATATAAAGGATAAACCTTCTAACCATGGACCATGTATATTGTCAACCTTTTGGATTTTGATTGCCTTCTGAATAAAAATCAAATTGTTGATTAATACTTTGTTTATTGTGGGTAACATAGGTAAGCATAAAGCAATGATTTCCATATAATATAAGTCAAAATTCTTTGATTTTGTTAAATATACAGGTTGAAAAACGTTAATGAACAATGGAAAATGAACTAATTTACTGTTACTGCATAGTACTGGAATATTTGCCAATCAATTCGTTCAGCCATCTAGTGGTGCCTTGATTTAGCATTGATAGATTTTACTAGCACAGGCTATCACAGGTGCAGCTAACAAAAAAAAGAATGCATTTTAGGGAACTTGGATATATGGATCTAAAGCATTTGCGCTATATCCTAAACTATGAAGATTGATAGAAGGTATTTTTTATCGTACATTTTTGCCAAAATTTTCGTTCCTGCATTTTTTTGCTGAAAATTCTTTGGATATTCAACACTGTTTGAACTCTGGGATATAGCCCATCTCGTTTCTTCACAATGTTGCAACTGCCTTTTTGCATCCTGTGTGGTTACAGGTTTCTTCCATGCCCCCAATAAATATATATGGCTCCTCCCATAACTGTTTTAGCATTTCAGACTGAATTCGAAATTCGAAAATGGGAGTACCATTTTACGATCGCTTTGATGTACAAACTACTTTGGTAACAATTTGCCCGAGGGGAGCATAATTAATAAATAGGGAAGGACATTGCAGTCTGCGTTCGAGTAGTGTGTTGATCTATTTTAAAGGTGTGATATTTGTTTTGTCAATACATGTATTTTAGCTGCTATCAGGGTAGATAGTCAAACTTTCATTTATAGAAATAAGATTCAAATCCGTAAGGGAACGGAACCCACAGCAGAACTTTGATCAGAGTCGGGATATTTGCATTTGTTAAATTATGCTGAGTAAATTTAAAAAAATCTGATATGAAATTTTACAGCACAATAAATGCCCTTATTATTAATCATTATATATAATTGCCGACGACATTTGGCTTTGAGGTAAAACGAATAGAAAAAATCACTACGTAAATTTCATTGTGTGGATAGCATCAAATTTACATGAGCGTAATCTTATATTAACTTTAAAAGCTAAATCACTTAGCTTAAACTGGAGAGAAATTTTGAGTCATTTGATCCTAAACAGTGATCATGCAATTCATATGAATACAGTATTATTTTGTTTATTTTGCTTGATCTTTGACGCAATGAAGTCATAATTGTCAACTTGAAAGTAAGAAACAGTCATGCAGAGAATTTTATCTTAAAAGAAATTCCAGTTGGTTAGGTTTTCGGATGACTTTACATTTGCCATGACCATCATGGTTGCCCCATGCCGACCAATATGAATAAAAATTAAGAAAATTTTGACTGGCACGCGAATACTGGGAACTGAAAGGGTAAAACAAATTTGCATTGTTTTTGACCCCTACCGACCACTCAAAATCAACTTTTATTACTAGTCTTTAAAGTGCTTAAATCAAGGGGGTTTCATAAAACGGACATCTTAAGGGTTTCATAACACCAGATACTCCTTACAATGTCAATCAGATTATCAAATTGAATGAGAAAATATATACTGAAGTGCAAACGGAAATAATTAAGTCAGATCAGGACCAACAATACGAACCTCAATCTAAAAATTACTTTTAAATTACTATACTGAAAAGTTTGAGTAACACGAACCCTATAAAACAAGAAAAGGTTAAAAACACGTTCTCCACTAGTAGCACCCTTTTCTTCTGGTGCTCAGTGCTATATTACCTATTGAAGGTTTCTGCTTAATATTTGAATGTTGTCTATTAATTGACTCTTTTTAGAAGAGCTTAAGTTAGGTTAGGTTCATCATTTTGGAGTATATTTGTTTCGTGTTTCGATATATTCATCATGTTCATCTTTGAAATATTATTTTTCAATACAATACAGTGTTTCTGATTTGGAGATTTATTTTACAATGTAAGAAAAAGTGATATTCGTCATCTAACTCTTGACAGAAGTTACATAATCTATATTCTCGTGAGATGTTTCTTCAAGTTTCAAGTTTTGTTCACTTAATCTAAATTTTGTGTTGAGTTGCCTCGCTTAAAAGCTTGTTTGACTTTTAATGTTCCTCTATTTTGAATGTGGATTTCGGTTTACTATATAAGAATAATTTAGACCTATTACTTATTTTTGACCACGTGAATAAAGTCTAACAGAATACATCAGAATCATAGCTTTCTTAAATGTTAATTTGAAAAGATGTTAAATTTTATGAAATGGTTTATTTAAGTTAATGTGGGCATTAACCTCTAAATTTCCTTGAAAATTTTTGCAGCAACTGTATACAAAGTATGAATTCCATCATCACTTAGTCTTTTATTAACATTATAACTAAAAAGCATTAATATTATCATTATTGAGTCAACAAAAATATATTAACATTTGGGTTTTAATAAAAAAAAATCTCTTAAAAGTCTTACCAAGTCATATTTAGCATCCAAATTGCATATAAAAATAGGAGATGTGGCATGTTGGTCCATGAGACAGACATCAACCAAATGACAGTAGAATTCAAACTTCTAGAGGTGTCATTACGGCCTTTGACAAGGAATCAGAGTTCATACCATAACGGAAGCAGTAGAAGGCCACGAAGTACAAAATGTGAAACAATCCATAAAACACGACAAACTGGACTACATTTTTTTGGCTTGGAACAGGCACATTAGTATGTGTCGGGTTAAAACCTTTTGGTGCAGTTGCTGTCTGCTAGTTAAATACCCCAAAACAACCGATCAGGAAACCAAGCAGTTTTTTAAAATAGCAAGATTGTTTTGCAATATCTATAATAAATTATGTATTTTTAGGACTTTTCTCCTCTATAGCAAGTGTGTCGCAAGAAGCACCATTTCTATCTGCTCTTTCAGATGCTCTCGTTATAGGTAGATATTTTTCTAGGTACCATATTTCACAATTTCATAATATTATTGGTCTAATACGTGTGTCAAACAACTGACATGCTACTTACCTACATATTCAACAGGAAAACTTTGAATATTTCTAACCATTAAGCCATTGTGATATTAAGAGTCAATGGATCTCTTCAAGTCCACAAATCAGGCATAAATTATTTCCTTATTTTTGTTAACATATTTATGTATGAAGGTCTTTAAGTCTGATGTTCTATGATTAGTTCTTAATCCTAATTGTTGGTTTGCAAATATATTTTCATATAATATTTGAACTCTCTTATTTCATAATTCACGGAATAGTTTAGCTACACAATTTTGGAGAAATTCCTCTGTAATTATTTGAATTATAAAGGTCCTCTAATTTGAAATTAAGAATTGTGAAAGATTTTCTGCATTCATTTGGTTATTTGCCAGCGTCTAGAATCTAAATTAAACAGTTTTGTGATAGATTCACATTTAACAGTGTTACTATATTTTATTAGTTCATTAGATATTAGGTCTGGGCCTGTACTTTTGTTTAGTATTAACCCTTAAATAAATGTTTTAATTCAGTTACAGTAAAATGTTTATCTGTTATCTTTTCCTCTAACAAATCTTTATAATTATTTACTTGATCATTGATTTTTATAGTAAAATGTTTATTATAATTCTCAGGTTTCCCCTGTGATTGAAAATGCTGTGTTAGATCATGAATTGGAATTTCGGCATTATTTTTATCTTCATTTCTGAGAGAATTAAGATATTATCTATACTCAATTAGATCTGTTTCCTTCCATTGCATTATTATTTAAAAAACGGATCCTTGATGAAAGTTTTTTGTTTTTTTACTGAACTTCGTTCGTATACTTATACTTTAACCACTAAACGAACGAAAGAACGAACGAAAAACGCACGAACGAACGATTCGGAAACGAACGAATGAACGCACGCTCTAATCGTGCGTGGGAATATGAACGAACGAACGCTGTAATCGTTTGTGGGAATATGAACGAACGAACGCTGTAATCGTGCGTGGGAAAACGAACGAACGTTCTTTGGTTTTGAGAATAAATAAATAAGTAGGTATCGTGTTCTGCTGGTTTCTGCAGACGGGATAATGAAGATTATATATATATATATATATATATATATATTACATAGGGGTTACACCTTTCTGTATTTATTATATTATTATCGTAATTTGTCCATTTTATTGGGATTTTTAATGACTTAGTACAAAAGATATTTGAATGTAATAAAGTTTGTAAATTTTTATTGATGGGTGTCATATTTTCATAAAACAGTTATATTTTGGTTTTTGTTTGCTCAAACATTAAAGACAAATTTTGAAAATTAAAAACTAAATGAAAATAGCATAAATTCTTAACCCAAATGTTTTTTACCACAAATTTGAAAATTTGGAAAAAATGTGTTGTCATAAAGCAAAAATAAATTCGACTTTACATTGCATATTTTATCTCTTAGGACCAAAGACATAAACTGTAGGTGAAAAAATAGCATAAATTTTTAAGTCGCATGAATTTGCACAACAAATTTATAAAATTTTGAAAAATTGTGTTGTCGCTAAGCAAAAATATTCTTATTGTGGATTACATATTTGTCTGTTAGGGCTAGGAGTATGAATTTTGAATGAAAAGAAGCATAAATTGTTTAGTTTCATGAATTTATTACACAAATTTGTAAAATTTTGAAAAATTGTGTTGTCGCAAAGCAAAAATAATATTATTGTGGATGGCGTATTTATCTGTTAGGGCAAGGAGAATGAATTTCAAATGAAAAAGCTTA
>JAULBM010031647.1:0-11047 GCA_032357055.1 Geukensia granosissima
GCTACATGGCGGGTGTCCTGCAGGAAGCAGAGACTGCTTACTCTTCCGGAGCACCTGAGTCTACCCCCAGTTTTTTTATGGGGTCCATGTTGTTCATTTGTTTTTTAGTTTTTAGTGTTGTGTTTTTGTCGTTTTGGTTTTGTCCTCATTGTTCTCCGGAGTTTGTCTGTACTTTTACATTTTCTCTTTTCCTCGAATATCCCCTTGGTATTTCTTGACACATTTTATCATAACTGTATCTTTCTCTCTAATAAAAATTCAAACTCGATAATTTTTATTCAAATCTACAATATTGCAGTAGCACATTTATGTTTACATATCTGCCACTTTAGACTAGCGAAGAAGGCCCAAAGCAGTTCACTTTCAAAGACACCGAGAGGTTTTGTTGTGCCATCATTCTGGGATGACATGGGAGGAGATATTATACTTCGGGCCAAACTTGATGCTGCAAAAGGAGAGCAAGTGAAAGCCGAACTGCAAACCGTACAACAACTTTTTTATAAGACATTACCTCAAGCCACAATCAAGTCAGTTGAGAGAGTTCAAAACAAGTTCAAATGGGAAATGTATCAAGTGTACGTAGATTTATACAATTTGCATATAGACTCATGAATGTAATAAAGAACAAAATATGAGTATTTGCCAAGATCAACAGTGTCAATAAGAAGCAAATTATACTAAAGTAAATATTTAGTTTAAATAACTCAAGTTAGAAAAATCATTATAAAATTGCACTTACAATTGTTGGTTTTAACCTTCCAAACATATGATAGAACAACTTGTTAAATGAAGAAGCATCACGTAGGATAAAATTCGGCCATACAATTGTCACTATTGCTTTAAATTGTAGTAGTTCGTGAGCTAGGCCTTAACGTCGTGCGCCTTCTCATGTATATTGCCATATATATTTTTTGTATGAAGGTCTGTTCTAAACGATTAAGAAATTCACAAGACAAATATCCGGAAAAGCTATATATGCCAGGCCAAAGTTTAGTTTAAAATTAGCGTTTTCCAGGGTCAGTACTTTTTCCAAGACTCTGAGAGCACCACCGCTGAATAATGAGCTACTAATTTGGTATAAATAGAAAGCTTCAGGCATTACCTTTCAAATGCGGCTATAATTTAAAGGATTTCTGTCTTTCTAGTAGTGATCACTAAAATATTATCCATAACTTCTTAAATTAGACGATAGAAAAGTTTTTTATTGTGTTCTCTTTTGTGCATGTTTCCCTTTTTTCGAAAAATTTTGCAATGAAAGTCTTTTGAATGTTGCACCATGATGAGTAAGACAAGTTTAACAAATCTATTTTCTTTGCCAAAATTAAGAAAAGAATTAGCGTTTTAGATTTCAGATTTTTCCTAATTCAAGCCGTTTACGACATACTGTGATAAACTGAAAAGAATGTTTCAATATATACTACATAAATTATTATTGTTTTGAGACATTTAGAGAAGAGTCTCATATTATATTGTCCTAGATGAAAACCTCAAACCACACTATTACATTTTAGAACCTCCAGCTCACTCACTTACTGGAATTCCATTTACCTTCTCGTGGGAAATGTTTTCCTACCATAAACACCTTTTCATAGAATGTATTTCCTATGTGTAAGTGTCATTGAAATCGATTGCATGGTAAAGTAATTGTTTGTACTGACAAGGTTAAGTCACGATTCAAAAAGATAACAACATATAGATACTACTATTTCCTTGAAATGAATTGGAATTACTTCCAACTTGTACATTTTGCCAGTGTGTACTACTTTTGTTCAAAGTTTAAAAACAAGTTGCGTTTACCATTATATGTGGTATCATGAATTAAATAGTCTACAATAGAGATTCCCTGTTCAACAGGGATGAGTATAACAATCATCAACGTTGTACATAACACTAAAAATTAAACAGTGGGCGAAAGCAAAACAATACAAATTCCGCTTCTACAATGAGGTAAATATATAACTTCGGGTTGTACTAAGCGAAAAAAATGCATATGGTCATAAGATTATATCTGTATGATAAGGCGGACATTGTATACTTTTTGGCCAATGATTTTTACATTGAATATCTTCACTATTTATTTTTGGGGCCTTTTACAGATTGATGTAGTTTTTAGATACGTGTTCATTAGCGACGTCCTTTGGACAATCTGTAGATGTTTGTCATTTACTACTATTTTTTGTCGTTTCATTGACAATCATACCACCTCTCTCTTTTCTAGATTTGTATATAAATAGTGACGTCTATCTCACGATTCCGAAGGAGCTCTAAATATGAAGTAAGGTGATGTTATCGATAAAAAATGGCAATATTCAATCACAATATCTTGCTGAAATTGGACTTCAAATAATGTCTTTCATATACATATAGTAGCAGGAGTTGCCTACCCTTCTGAAGCACCTGAATTCACCCTGGGTTTTGTAGGGTTCATGTTACTCAAGCTTTAGTTTTCAGTGAAGTGTTGTGTGTTCTATATTTGTTCTTTTTTTTCATTTTGTTGGCCATGGCGTTGTCTGTCTTCCGACTTAACGATTTCGGTCTGCCCCTTTGGTGTCTTCGAATTCCTTTTTACATTGGCTATAATCTGTGCGTTGAAATTTGATTAACGGTGATTGAGACACGCAGACGGACATTATGCTTCCTGTACGCCACACTTCGATTTGAAGAGGCATAATGAACTATTCAGTTATAGGTCTAGTGGTTTGTAATACAAGATATCCTTTATAAAGTCACTAGTATTAGTTGTTATGTACGAGTCATTGTGTGTTTATTACATTTCAGCAAGAAAAAAGAACTTGAACATGTTTACGGTATCGGGTGTGCAAATGAACTTTCTCTGTTTCATGGAACCAAGGCTGATGTAGTTGATCTAATCGTAGCAAATAATTTTGACTGGCGAATAGCAGGAACTGGTACTGGTGCCATTTTTGGAAAAGGGGCTTACTTTGCTAGAGATTCTAAATATTCCGATGGCTTTGCTCAGACTGAACTGAGCTCTGGGCATAAATTTATGTTTCTTTGCAAAGTTTTAGCTGGAAAAATATGTAAAGGCAGACAAGATTATGTGAAACCACCAGCTCAAGATCCAAAAAACCCAAAACTTTTATTTGACAGCTGTGTAGATAATGAACAGAAACCATCTATATATTGTGTCTTTGAAACTTCTCAGTACTATCCAGAGTATATAATAGAATATGAATAATGACTAATAATTTTAAAGAAATTGTACTTTTAACCAAAATTATACATACTTATGTCAGTAACGTTATGCATTGTTCATTTTGTCTTATTGTGATGCTATTTGTTGTCAATTAGCCAAAATTAAATACCGCTATAGAAAAATCCTGGAAACCTTCATTAGATTTTTTGTTTAATTCCTAATTTTTGGGACACCTTTTGTATATAAATATTTAAATATGGATCGGTTACAAAAACTGCAGTCAGCTTATTTACTAGGCCTTAATGATGATAATATTATTGCAAAGGGATAAATCTGACTTGTTTCCTTTTACATTGATGATATTGTTAACAAATGAACAAGCAATCATAAATCTCATGGTTTACGAAATAATCGTCAAAGCGAAGTAACAACGCTCCTAGGCACTCTTCACGTACCTTTAAATATTTATTAAAAACATTACTAGATTGATTTATTGTTGTTTAACAACATGTCGGCAATATTTCAGCCATATCGTGGCGAGCAATAGTAGACTTCCTGTATTGCGCAATGTGATAACTGTAAGTTAATTACATGATATTTTTAAGAGGGTCAAACTTTCGCCTTTTATTTTATTACAGCCTGCTCTATTACGACACGCACACGAGTGAGAGTAAATGAGTAAAAAATCTTATGATGTCTAAGGAAAAACCTGATGTCCCTACTGAAAATTTAAAATTCGAATCCCTGTATTAATTACTGAAATAAAACTAGAAACCCTTCCAATACAATTAAGTGAAAATAAAGCGTTGAGCAGTCAAAAAGAACTGATAATGAAATACTAAAATAAATCATGTCAAAATGGCAGTAACTGTTCTTAAATTGTGAGAATTCTAGTAAAGGTTATGTTAAATTGTGCGCTTTTGATAAACCATTCGAATTTGTTGATACTTACAACTGTTTCACACTTTAAATAAACTTTCTCATAACGATAATGAAAAGAAATTTTCATATATAGACCCATTTAACGTAACTGCGTTCCTATTATTGGCACTTGCGTATTTGCAACTACCGGGTGGGTAATCTTGACGACTCAATGCTGGTGACGTCACATTTAATTGTTCTTTGACGTCAATATTGTGGGAAAGTTAATCATTTCCACCCAACGTATACAACTGGGCATGTCTGAATAAATTATCAAAGGGGTCTATTATCAAAAAGATTCCAATAAGACATACAGCAAATTTATATATATTTTCTGTGATATTGTCGAATGATGAATAAAGCTATAAAAGCTACACTTGCTGTTTTTGTGAAACAACGTTTTGCGGGCTGTGGAAATTTCAATAATCACTAATTGGATTCCTTTTATTGCAAATTTCCTCTTTTATTGTTATGAATCATTGTCGATTAACACAAATATACCCTGCAGGGCAAGTGTTTGGGCATACAAAAGAAATAAATATTTCTGAAGACAAATTGAGAGGACCAAGTCGATGTGTATAACGTAACATTTCCAATACAAACACATTGACTATTGAACCGTCTTCTTACTTTACCCTTCCGGACCGTCTAAGTTCAGCCCCGGTTTTTTGTTTCGGTCCACATGCATTGTTCATAAATTTGTGATTAAGTTTAATATGTATATTTGTCATATTCCGATTCGTTCGTATTCTCGAAATTACCCGTGTCTGTCGACTTTACACTTTGTCTAGCCCTTCGGTTTTCTATCGCTTATTTACTCTTTTAGCTTGTACAATTGGGAACATTAGTGTTGTGCAGGACATATGAAACCATCAAACGCACAATGGTTTAGATAACCACCACTAACTTCTTTTCGATTAGATAATTTATATTTTCACTAATAAACATATAAGTAAATAAGAATGTTCGGTTCTGTTTTAGACACAATAGAAAATATTGCATTCACGGGAAACTGAATAAGATTGTGTATTATCAATATTGTATCCAAATGGAAAATTAACTGGTAAGCGATAGAGTCGCAGCCAACTGAGCCTCAAGTCTATACACATGTACATTACTGGGTTGTTATAATCGAAGGCATAGATGGTAAAGTTGAATAAATAACAATGAGGGGTGATCCGCTTTGAGTCAGTTGATAGTTGTAGATTTTGATAATGTATTAAACACATGGTGCAGTAGACTGCTGTCTATTGCTTTAACCCTTGTATTACATAAGCCTTAGTTTTTTAATTGGGTTAGAGCATCATATTGCCAAATGCGGTAGCCTAGATCTAGACTGTGAAACAAGCCATTCTAGAGGTGGCATGAATCAAATGTTGATTCCAAAAAATTCAAAAGATCTTTTAGAATACTCCAAATCAAGATCCCGTTCCTCATGTAATAGCTTCAAACATTTGATTTTTCTACCCTGTATACTATTCCCATTCCAAAACCCAAAGAAACAGTCTGTCGGCATTCCAATGGGGACCAAATGTGCAACCCCTTCTCGCCGATTTAATCCTTTATTCAAATGAAGCTGACTTCATACAGAGCCTTCTGCAGATAAAAGAAAAGTTGGCTCAATGTTGTGACTTTATGTTTCGCTATATAGATGACGTTTTTACTGAATAACTCTAAATTTTTACTGAATAACTCTAAATTATTTGACTATGTTGACTGCATTTATCCCATTGAACTAAAGATCGAAGATACTACAGAGACAAAAAGGTTTGCTACATATACCTAAACTTACATCTAGAAATTGACAGTAAGGGTGGGTTAAGATTGATTGATTGATTGATTGCTGCTTAACGCCACGTCGGCAATATTTCAGCCATATCATGGCGGGAACATAAGGGTGGGTTAAGAAGAAACCTTTGCGACAAGAGAGATTACTTTGATTTTCCCATTGTAAACTTTCCGTTCATGTCTAGCAATATTCCAGCCGCACTTGCATTTTTTGATAGAGGGTTGCAGCTGACGAGTAAGCTACTGAGCTAGGAGTTTCTCAGGGAAAGAGTCATCAACCCGGAAATTTTTTCGGTCGCCATAATGATTTGGTTGACTGGTACGAAATATCCATTTCACAAATGACAATGGATATCTTCCCACCCACTGTCATGACTGCAAATCCGTTTCTATAACGGTTGTGACGAACATCAATTTGACTATACACCGGCTTTGTCTACTGAGTAACGCGACGGGTGCAGGAGTAGGAGTTGCTTACCTATGGCACGCGAAAACTACAAACAAATACATAAATTCAATTACTGTTACTTAAAATCATTTTTTCTCTACCTTAATTCAATCTAAGTAACTTAATTCTAATTAAAACTACTTAAATACAGTAAGTAGATAAGTAGAGATATTTTCTATTTATCTAAGAAAAATGAAATAAGCAGAGAAAAATTTAGTTGAACTCATGTTAACAGTTAAATGCACCTGAACAACATAGAATGATTTTTAATTCACGTTGAAGTTAGTATAATTGCATTTAACTACTTAACAATCATTTACGGCATACAAATCGTTAAATGTATTTAAGTGGATTGTATCTTTACTAAAATAAAATTAATTACTTCAGTAGAATTATTTTAACTCCAATTAGTTTCCGAAAAATAAGCATATGAGACAGCCGTTTTGATTGGTTATCAGGTTTATTTAAAAATTAAGGTCCGAAGTCGGAAGGAAAGACCACCATGTGGTATAAAGAAAAACTAAAATAAAAATTACAATTTTTATTCAGCTAGAATGTCCTTTAGTCTGGAATAACATAGAAAACACTGGTTAATTATCAGATTTTTCTGACAGCCAGTAACTTATCAATAAAGATGAAAACATTCTGTCCGTCAATACATTTTCGGGTCGTATCACATTGTCTTATGACATTAGGATATCCAAATTTTTAGGTAACAAAATTAAAAAGGAACCATTTTTATGATAATATTTATAAAAGTGGGGACAAATAAATTTCAAATGATAAACGAATCAGATATTTATAACATATGTCAAAATGATCATCCCAATAACTCATTGCATTGAACAAGTTATAACACCTAGAGTTAGAAGCAAGTTGGTTAAAAAATCACGAAACACCCTCTAGCCAAACATCAGGTGAAATAATAAACGGCAAAACGTCGCCTCGTGTTTTGTTTATAGAGAACGTTCAATATTTTCAGAAAGGTGGGCGTGTGTAATTGTATACTGGGCATAAAGTATTATTGCATGTTCCAACAGCTGGGCATTAAGTTCGAATATAATTGTTCACTAGCTGGGTATGAAGTTTTTGTCAAGATTTTAAAAAATATATAAAAAACACTCCAATAAAATTCGTAAGACACAAGTTTTTTTCCAAACAAATACTTTGAACTAGTGTTTTTACTAACTTTTAAAACAACAACTATTTTACCAGTAAGATGTAGTATGGGCTATAAAGACAAATGTCCAGATTTGTCGTGAATTTCATTGAAATTCATTAAAACTTGGCTAGTAGTGAGCAAAATATGAATTGAGCATAAATGCATATCATTATTGATGCACAATTCATTAAAACTTGGCTAGTAGTGAGCAAAATATGAATTGAGCATAAATGCATATCATTATTGATGCACGAGATAAAATAAAAGAATAGTTTTAGTTTTAAACATTGTTTTGATCTTTAAATCCATAAAATATGTTGTCATATTTTAAGACAAATATTCAAATTTTCTATGTTTTTTATTTTGAAATAAAAAGAATTAGCAAGTAAAAAAATACATATTGTGCATAAAACATACTATCGGTGATATCTGAGATAAAAAATGATTTCAGTTTTTAAGTATGGCTTTGCAGGTGTTGCCTGACATACCGATAAGGTACTTTTTTACCGATCAGTCAAATCTTCTGATTTTCCATTATTTTTATGAAAATATAATAAAACTGTGTAAGCAATAAGAAACGCATACAATGAGAATAGATACTATACTCTGTGTCAGGCTTTTCTAGAGTGTGATTTTCGAGCTTCATAAATTTATTTGTGCGATTCTGCATTTGTATTTATATTCATTCAAAAGAAAAAATTATCCTACAGTCAACGGTTTATGTTTAACGCCATTTAATAACTTTTTACATACTATTAATTGCCCCTGAACTTCTCTACGGAGATATAACATTGAGGATCGGCCATCATCGTTTTGGGCGGGAACGCTCAAGTTTGACCTAGATAAAGTAATTTAAAAAATGTGCACATTTCTTGTTTTCGGACCTTCTCTTGCGATTCAAATAAAAAGAATTACTTTTAAATTTCCATTCAAGTGCGCCTTTTTGCATGTTATCTAATCTTATTTTAATTACTTTTTAATTACACAGCGTTGACAATGTGTCCTCCCGGTCTCGCGCTAGAGCGTGCAAAGTGCCACTTCCGGCAAAGAAATGGCCGACTTTTCAATGCAAAATCCCTGTGTTTTTCAGTCTATAAAATAAACACTATTTTATAAGAATACGACAGACAGTTTTTCTTTCATAACGTTTTTACCTGTTCCAACAAACTCTGACATAGAGTATAGTTGTTTTTTTATTGGTAAAGACACCATTAACGAGGACGCTGAGACTGCGCAATTTCTTTTACGAGGACGGAAGTTGAATTTCTGAATCGATCCATTATGCTGTTACACACTACCACAAGCTTGCATGAATCACATATTAATTCACTTATTCGGAACATGTCATGTGTAGATCTTGTTGGTTTCTTTTTATTTCAGTATTAAAAATTCCAATTTTTTGCAAGGCAACATTTTTATTGGGCAGTACCATGACAACGGAAAAGTTATATATCGGTTAACAACACCAGAAGACTTAATCATACGCAATCAAAATAGGTCAACTCTTGGAATTATATTGTAGCAAAATTTACATTAATTTGACGATTTTTCTTTTAACATAAGACTTGTTTCTTATAAATGTCGAAAAAATTCTCATGAAAGTTACGTCATCCGACTTGTATGCTACTTGGACTTTTTTGAAAATCCAGATATTACTTTGTAACAGCACAACCAAAAAGTAGAAATTAAAACTGCAAGTGAAATTTGAACGTTGAGATATTGTAAAATATTATTTCCGCTCGCCCAAATTTTAGGCTACAAATTCTGGCGTAAACACACCGATTAAAAATGTTATATAATATCCTAAAATTTTACGTTTCGAATAAAGTTGATGCAAAGTTAGGTCTAAATCTATCCTATATACTAATTTGATTGCCGTTATCGGAAAGGCCAACGCCAAAAGTGTCTAATTAAAATCATACAAGCCATTATTGCTTAAAGACAATCAGTATTCGTCAACGTTGCCGTAAAACCAGAAACCTTAACTTCAAAAATTATTCAACTGCAAAATATAATTAATAACTTTTCTTGATCTTTTTTGTAGATATTCTAGTCTTTGGCGTTATTTCCGTTTGATATTGCACGACTTATTGTGACTAGGCATAATGATATGATCATGTGACTATAGAGCAACCATCATGCAAAGTCATTATCTTTCGGAAGAATTTTTTTCCATATAGTTCAATGATACATATATGTAATAATATTCACATATCATATTTTCTTGTTTTTTTATAACTTTTGTGGTATGTATTTTTCTAATAAGATCTTATTTACAAAAACTAAAGTTCTTCCCATTTTCGCTTTAGTCATACAGTGTACATACAATGTGATGTTCAAACATTCTAAGACTTACAATTTCCATAACCATCATTTCATTGCCGAATATGATCAATTTTATAATTTTTGGTTTCTAATTTTAAGGTAACAGAGTCTTTGACTTATTAGTTGTTAATAATACAAAAAATACGTCCATTAAAATCTAAGACATTCCTGCTTACAGACACAGAAGAAACAAGTTGAGAAATATTAAGATTGTCGTGGGGGTTGATGGTTATTAACTTCCAACAAAGCAAATTAATGCTATCTCTGTCGGACGGTAAAGGTTGTATTTAGGAAGTTCGGGCGTCTTCCACCATCTTGGATCGCAAACTTGTGGTATTGACTTTTTCTATAATTGCAAATATTATTTCATAGAACAACATACTGTTATTAAACCTGAATAATTATAATGTAATTCTTCATCTAATGACACATTCGTTTTTATGCATTCATAGAGGATAAGGAGCTTTTTAACATTTTAGGAATTGAACGTTGCCAGGGGAGGTAACTTCAATGACATAATTTTATAAAGGATTGCACTACAGAATTATAGATTTATGTAGCAAGAAAAAGAGGTCGGTGTTCCTAATATTTCTTTAAATTTTCTGATAATATATGATAAAAGCTATCTTTTCCTATTTTATTTTAGAATTATATCGCTGTATGTACTCTATATATCGAGAAAAAGTAGTTTTTCCCCATAAAATCAACAGAAAATTTATGAAGGATTATGCACTAGCCATTGCTTGAAAACGAGTTCGGTGACATAAACATTTAAATGTAATTTTTTGAACAGCACAATATAGGTCATCTTTTGACAAAGTATAAAAAAAATCTATCGAACCTCCTTAAGTGCCAACGGGAAAGAAAATGTACAATAGATTTTTAAAAGGCATCTCTCTTGTTGCAATTTTTTTTAAATTTTACAATGTGAAATTGAAACCATTTATTCCGGTAAAGTACAACTGACGCTGCTCTGAATAGCTTTATTTAATGTCCAGGGGCGGATCCAGGAATTTAGTAAGGGGGGCGTAAACCCTGAACATGGCCGACCGGAGCGAGGCGAAAAAATTTTTTCCTATAAATGTGCCCCTTCACCCTTTGGATCCGCAACTGTTTACTGTTCTAATTGTTATTTACCCACTGATCCATTTTACCACGACCAGCACGACTCTCGTGAATGGGTTGTAATTCACCTTCTACTGGCAATATACTCCATGTCGTTTTTCAGTTGAAATAAGGATTATAA
>JAULBM010031658.1:0-11047 GCA_032357055.1 Geukensia granosissima
CTTACAAGGTATGTGGACAGACGGACGGACGGACGGACGGACAGACAGACAGACAGGGTGATTCCTATATACCCCCCCAAACTATGTTTGCGGGGGGAATAAAAAACTTTAATATATGAATTTCCGTGTATGCTAGTGCATACATTTTGTCTTAGTCTTACAGACAAATATCTTGAGGTCAAAGTTACATAACTGTGACTCTGTAGCATGTAATATTTTGTCACCCTCAAAGCAAATAACATTTAGGTAATTTGCAGAGAAAAGAAAAATAGGAAAACAACACAATTCCAAATGAGAAGACCTCCCCTATTTGATTCAGATGTCCCTAGTGACACTATTCATGTCATGCTTGGGTTCAATACATTCTTTAAAAGAAAAATTTTGTATGAATTTCCAATAAAGTCCTCTATTAAACTAAGTTGCCTGCTGGCATCCATGTTGGAAGAGGGATTGGCAACAAAGCAAAAATACTTGGTCAGCACCTTGTTAGGATTACTCATGCCTTGTTTGGTGTCAATCAATTCAGTGGTTCTCTAGAAGAAGATTTTTGTATTAATTTCTCATAGAGTCCTCTTTTATAAAACCAAGTTCCCCCCCTTGCAGGCATGTTGGGTGATGGATCGGCACTTGGCAAGAACCTTTTAAGGATCATTCATGCCATCTTTGGCAGCAAAAGATATTATTTTTGGAATTCCAAATATTCTGGATCCAGTTAATACCGTGAAATATATAATTCTGATTTTTAAATATTATATATATAAGTGCAGATGTGTATGTGGAATACCAAGCACAACTGGTGTTTATCTTAAATATTCTATTCATATAGAGAAAACAAGCATCAGCTATGTTTCCCCTACTCAAAGGGAATATTTAACTAAAAAATGGCTCCCAATAGAAAATCTCTTGTGATCCATTATATACATTGATAAACTGTTTGTATTAATCTTTATTTTGTATAATTTGAGATCAAAATTGGTTATTAATTGTTGTAAAACCCTATGGAAATTGTACATTGTATCTGTTTCTGCCTTGTCTTTTGAAAAAAAAAACAAATTACAAAAAATCTTTGGTTGCAATCCATTCAGTGGTTCCCCAGGAGAAGATGTTTTAATGCTTAAGGGATCATATGTTAAACTAAGTTCCCAGACGATGACCATGTTCGATGATGAATTGGAAACCAAGTAACAGCAATGATCAGTACATGTAATGATCATTCATGTAATGTTTGTTTTTAATCCTAAATATTTAGCCATTCTTTAGAAGAAGATTTGCCTATGAATTTAACACAAGATTCTATTTTATACTTAGTTTCCTGCTTTTTTTGAAAATGTTTGTATGCAGATAAATTTGTAAAAATCTAAAGATGGAATTGATTGCCATCTTTCAGGCATATATTCAATATCTTTTATCTTTATATAATGGCATCCGAGTGATGTTTTAATTTACTGAGAGAATCAGGTATGCCGCTGAACATCAAGGTTGACACCAAAACCAAAAATCCAATTTCTTCCAATCTTTGACTTTTTTAAAGACAAGACAAAATCCATGTACCAATTGACACAACAGTCTCCTTTCCCAAAAGCGTAACCTTCAGGAAATGTATCACTGTAAAGAGTCTGCTATACTAACCCATAGAAGATAGCCTGGATAATAACTAGCTGTTCTTGGAAATCTGTAGAGCCAAAATTCCTCTGGTTGTATCTTCCTAAAGTAAGGAACAGCATCATCACTAATGCTGAAACAGAACAACACTTTATCCACTTATCTTGGTTTGTAATACAGACTTGAAAAATGGACCTCATTATTTTAGTAGAATAGATAATTATACAAAATATATCAAGAAAGAATCATCAGATAGATAAAATACATTTCTGGGACCATCGAACGGGATGGTATCCTTTTCTGAGTATTATATTATATCCACAGAGAATGATCTCAAAAAATAAAAGAAGAGGTGCAAAACTTCACCGCCTGTAGAACAATCTGTGGAAATTTGGTTAAATTCCATCAAGGCATTTATGAGGAGTAGTGGATAACAGATGTGAAACCCTTGTGATAGTTTCAGTATGGTTAACACCATAAATGGCATAATCCAATTGATCAAATAATGAGATAGGAGATATGGTTAGTTTCATCAAAGAATTAGGGAGGAGTAGCAGGTAATAAAGGTGTACCCTAAGATAGCATTGAAAACCCTGTTTTTATAAACTTAACACCAAAAAAAAAGAGGAGGTGCACAACTTCATTTTCTGTAGGACAATATGTGTAAGTTTGGTTAAATTCCATCAAGAAATTAAACATGTTAAATAGGAGAAGCCGATAATAAAGTGACAATGACACAAGGTGATGGAAGTGATCCTTATATGTCACCCTGCTTAAATCAGGCGATACAATAACAGTCATATAAAAAGTCACATGTTCATGATGTTTCATAATGCAGATATACAAATTTCATACTAACCAAGTCATTCTAAATCATTTTTTATTTTAATTTTACAAACTTTACAAAAAAATGGTTATGCTACAAAAATGTATTGTACAATGATACTTACTAGAAAAATACTGCTAAAAACAAACGTACACAAATTTCTACAGCCAGCCTCTGTGATTTCATGGATATCATGATTTCCTACAATACCCAGTTTTTTGTCTACAACAACAAAAGAGTAAATTAATGAGCATAATACATGAGATTATGCTACACAGACTTGATGATGATGGTGTAATGATCAATATAAAACAAAAAATTTGCAGGAATCATTAATATCAGTTCTGTGAATAATTTTTCTACCACATTACCATTGTACATGTATACATATTTTAAGTTAAGAATTTCGCCGCTCATGTTCAGCCATTTTTGTCAGATTTTTGAACTTCTCTGGTTTTATTCATTTCAAAGCATTGATATTTTTTGCACAGTGACCCACACTTTTCTTTCATAATTTCATTTAACACACTTAAAAATGCCAAGTTTTTATGAAATTTTTTGTTATTTCCTCTTGGGTTTTAAAGGAAAAACCTAACAATAAAAAAAACCTAAGGAAAATCAAGAGAGACCCTTTTCTCACCAAATTTTCATATACTTATAATGCGAAAATGAGCAAACTGATCCATCAAGTTTTTTTCTGCTTATTTTGTTTAAATGTGAAAGATGTGAAAAGCAATCATAAGCTTTTGTAATCCAAATTTTTTAATATCAGCAGCGTACATTAAAAAAAAAAAAAAAATACAGCATTGACTGATTTTTACAAGTTCATGTCAGAGATGTCAATACACATGAGATAGCTGAGCAATATTGTATATTACATGTACTAAGTATTATTATACTATCTGTGCCACGTTAGAAAGGAGGATCTAGATCTAACAAACTAGTAATGTAAAAAGGATTGCAATTTTTTTTAGGATTTATTCTTCTGTACATGTCTACAGGTTTACAAATTTCTACTTAAATATTGGCATTTTGAGTGTACATAATTTACTGGAAATATTGCGACCGCGAAGACAGCAAAAATTAATACAGGAAACTACTTTTACAGTAAGCTGGCCACATGTTGCATGTGATTTTTAATCCAATATCAGGAGTTGTATGGCGTTTGAACATGCACCTTTTTCTGTTGGTTTTTCACGGATATACCCATCAGATCTTAAAAATTCTAATATTCTTTTGGAGATGTATTGTGATCTACTTAGCATTTATCCAACATCTCTAAATTTTCTATTTGTTGACACAGTCTGAGAGTCTTCTACACATTTTAAATTGCAATAAAATTAGTTGTGATGCCTGGATACAAAACATTTTAAAGTTTTATCTGCGAATTCTGAACCTGTTTTTTATCAACTGTGAATTGAGACTGTGTTGCCTGTTTGTATTGACCAGTGGACAGTAATATAAAGAAACTACCATAACTTATTAACAGTGTCAAACATACAAACTATGACAAATAGCAGATAACAGTTATGTGATAACATTGAAAATCGTTTTAGTATAGAAATTGAAAACCCTAAAATCAATTTGAACAAAAAAATAATATAGTTAGTGCACAACTTCTATTCCTGCATATCCTGTAGAACAATCTGTGCAAGATTAATTGAAATCAATCAAAGCGTAGGGAGGAGTAGTGATTAGCAGATGCATACCTCTGAGATTGCATTGAAAACACTGATTAAGCATGGGAACTCCAAAAATCAATTTGATCGAAAAATAAAATAGTAGGAGAAGCACAGCTTCACTTCCTGTAGAACAATCTGTGAAATTTTGCTGAATATCAATTAAAGGCATTAGGGAAAAGTGGCAGATAACACCAGAGGCTCCTAGGAGCCTGTATTGCTCACCTGACAAAAACTCCACATTAATCCTTGCCAGGAAGGAATGTTGTACAAAATTTTGGAAGAGGACAACTGGCTTTGTAGTTTAATAAAATTCTAAACAGTCCTATTTTACAACAAGTTTAGCTGTGGCAGCAAACTTAATTGGCAGAGAGGGATGCAGAACATATTATTTGAAGAACATTTCAGCAATCTCTCCCATAGGGTCTAGGCTATACTAAGTCTGGCTTTGGCAGCCATCTTGATTGTTGGGCCAGTCTGTGAGATATGTTTTTGGTATAAGACCATCTAGGGACCATTCTACCAAAGTTTGGAACAACTGACCCCCATTGTCACAGACAATAATACATGTTAAAAAAATATACCACCTCTCCCTTTTTCTATTTTTAGTAATGACAACCATCTTGGTTGCTGCTGGTAAGGGATAGAATGCTTTAAACAATTTTAGTAAAGGACCACCAAAGGACAGCAGTTTCAGACAAGACAATTTTCATGTAAATTTCCCTAAATGTCCTATGTTAAACTAAGACTTGACTGTGGAAGCCATCTTGGTTGGTGCGCAGGGATGCCAGACACAATTTTTGTAGTCAACCATGTAAGGAAATTCAACCAAAATTTGGTTGCAATTGGCTCAGTAGTTTTAGACTAACATGTGAATTTCCAATAGGGTCATATGTTAAACTTCCGGTAAGTTTGGCTGAGGTGGGTCATCTGATAATATTCTAAAAGAGACCTACCTAAGGACCATTTCACTAAAGTTTGGTACCAATTGAGCAAGTAGTTCCAGACCATCAGATTTTTTAATGAATTCCCCATCTTGGTTGGCAGGTGGGGGTCATCACATAAAATTCCGAAAAGGACCCACCTTAGGACCATTCCACCAAAGTATGGTTCAAATTGAGCAAGTAGTTCTTAATAAAAACATTTTTTAATGAATATCCCATATGTTCCTATGTTAAAAACTTAGCACTTCTAGTGCTGGACACAGATCCCTTTATAACTTTTTCAACTTAAAATTGTAAAGCCAGGTGAGCTAAAAGTATACTTGTTCCATCTTAATCTAATGCAAGTCCTGCAAATATTTTTACATAATTGTCACAGCACAACTCATCCTGGTAATCAAATCAATTCAACATATACTTGTAAGGCAAGAAATCTTTGATGAAATTTTTACAGCACTGAGATTCAATCAATGTCTCTGCAAACAGGAAGTAGACATATGACAGACCTGAATAGGAAAGAAACAATACAAGTCACACTGATAATGCTTCAGGCAAAATATAGAATCAATCCAACATGCTCAAGCCAAGAAATCTTTGACAACAATATATGGATGTACAGAGGAGGGTATAACTTGATGCCCCCATCACTAAAGGAGTATCACTTCTGGTAAATTGAAGTACTGGGGCGCTGCTGATGTTTGAAAACACCCTCATTGATATATTTCTTTGATATGAAAATCATGCCCAATCATTTCATATAAAATTGAAACCTATATATATTATGTGTTAATGTAAAAGTCATGATAGTATCAGCTGCATCAGAGGATAATCATAAACATAACCCATTCAAGTGAAGGTTATCTTAAAATAACTTCCCTTCAATATATTTATGTTGATCATTATTACCCAATTTGAGATTTAATAAGTCATGTAAGTGACAAAAATAGACCCATCCCAGTGGCATGTCTATTTATATACCTCTTCACACATTGTACATGTAGGAAGTGAAACGCGCCTCTTTAGGTTGCACCAGCTTATAATAACTCATAGAGAAAGCCATAAAAGCAAGACATTTATCTTATGCTGTGCATTTGTATATTACCGTAGATCAAACTTCTAGTGAGTTTTACGTGAAACACTTGAACCCTAATAGGCCAAATTCCTGTTGAGAAACATTTAAAAATTTAAAGAACTTGCTCTAGTAAAGAGTTTTTTTTTTCATAAAGAGCTACATAAAAATATTATTTATCTTGTCAATATTAAGACATCATCAGATTAACTTCAGTACTGGTACTTATGACATCACTTTACACTTTGACACAATATAAAACCCCCAGGCCCTTGAGGCATGGACCCTTAATACAACCCATCCCTACAATATTTTTTTTAATCTATTTTTATGGTTGTGTAAAAATAAACATTGTACAATAATTCTAAGGTAACAGTATTGAAAATTAACAAGGTCATTCAACCAGCTGCATTTTTTATTCTGTTTATATTCTGCATTACTACAAGAAATAATGGCACATAATTATAAAAATTCCTATACCTTTTGCATAAGAATGATTTATTTATTCTCAATTTTGAAAGAACTTTTATAAACGAGAAATTTAAATCATGCTTCTTTAGGAAAAAATTCATGCATCTCTAATAAATATGTGCCATTTAAAATTAGAGTCTGAACTACTTCTTTTTCTTTTTTTCCACTATGAAAATATCTCACATTTAATGGTTTGTTTCTCAAATGAGTAACTATTCCCCACAGGCCACATGCTGAGTTTTGCCAACCTGGTTAGAGCCAAAACATATACTCATCCTAAAAAGTACTTTAATCTTACCAAACCAAAGTGGAAAGCTAATTTCAGTGGTAGGGAAAACAAATTCGAAAACGAGGTCAAGGGTCACCCAGGTTTATATAAAAGAACGGCTTAGTTATAATTTCAATGCTTAATTACCGAGTGGCCCTCAGTCGTAATATTACACCTTTAAACACCAATAAAATTCCTCATTATATTTCTTGTGCCATTTTAGTTCATAAAAAACACTTAAAATGGATTAAAATGTGCTTTTGCACCAGAACAAAGTAAGATCAAGTTGATTTGCAAACATAGTATGATGGACACTCATGCTAAGCTCAAAATACCACTGGCAACATAAACAGATGAGGGATCTGTTAATAACTTCTTCTATGGGGGCCATCTTGGTTGGAGGGAAGGCAACTTTCAGGCAAGGGAAAAAGTTTGCTTCTATCCCAATTTATCCTCAAATTCAGTGCTTCATACGTCTGTGAACTGTGTTCACAAGGTGGTGGATGCAAGGGTATTAGGTTTCAGACTTGGATTTCATACATAAAACCCCCATTTGCCATAAAGTTTAAAGGAATTATTGAGTGCTGCTATTGAGATAAATTGACTTACATTGTAAACATGCCTCACACCTTTGCCATTCCAGACTGGATCCTGGAAGGTGGTATTCTTAGCTTGGGATTAATATACACAGGATATGTAACTCGGGTCAATATTAAATGATCCTCCCCGTTCCATGTTACCTGTACACGACTGGTTTTTTAGCGATCTCTTTGTTGAAGCAGGTGACGAGTTTGAGAGAAATTGAGCACATTTATGAAATTCATGTTTGTAAAGATAAATGTTTGGGGAATGCATTGGTATAACTTTTATAAGGTAATTCTAACTTTTAATCAACATTTTTTACAATTGAAGTAGGGTAATATTTCGCTTTTTGATTAAAATACACGAGATTTGAAATTTTTGGTATGTGAACTATGGATGAGTTAGACATTAAGCTTTAAATATGTCATATTCAAAACTTATATATTTAGAAAGAGTAAATTCCAGCAAGTGCATTGGTATATTTTTAAATAAAATTTGAATATTTTATTTTGGAAAACATATTGCATTTTTTCTGTTTTATTTTCAAACAATCAATTTTCCTAAAAGGGATCTAAGTTTCTAATTTGATTATATGTCTCTTTTTCGAACATATTCTTTAATTTATAATCAAGTGAAAGATCATAAAAATGTCTTAAACTTCATGTTCATTTTACTAGATAATTTAAAAGTTAACAAATTAAATTAACATTGCAAATTTCAGCAAATTTATTGATATCACTAAAGGCACTCACTGATAATTGCTTCCTAATTATGGATTGATTTACAAGCTAATTCACAAAAATGTTGCAGTAAAAACATGCCTACTCCTGTTTTAACCAAATTTATAAATTTATATTTGATTTGAACATTAAATGAGTAACATTTTTCAAATCTTCAGACTTTCCTTTTAAGAGGGTATTTTTTTTTTAATTCTCTTGTTTTACTCCAAAGTTATTGCCGAAAACTACAGCAATGGCATAGTTCATTTACGTTTTTTATAAGGAAAAAACCAGTAGTTACTTATCCATGTGCCTTTTTAATCCCAGCCATACCAGGCATACTGTAGGGATTTGCAGAATAGGTTTGAACTTACTACTAGTAACTAAACTGGGTGTAATAGGTAAAATTTAATCATAAGAAGAAATTAAATAACTTATATAATTCCTGGCTATTACATAGATATGTTAGGCCTATATGCTGGATACATGTAAAACAGATGTCTATCATAAAATCGTGTCACAGCAGAATGGAAAACTGTAGAGATTATACGATTTTTTCCTTTCGGAACAAAAGTTTTAAAAGAAGCTAAATTAAATATAACATATCCGACTTCATTGCAAAAAATATAAATAAAAACAAAACTAAACTTATCATGTTTATTCCCAAAAGGCATTCAATCCCTTGGTTACTTTGATATTTTACAGAAATTGTATTTTATTAATTTAATATTTTCAAATACAACATAAACATTGTAAATATTTTTTCATTAATTTAGACTGTTACTTCTACTAAATTCTATTTCCCTAAAAATGAAGTTATCACCCAAAACTGTTACAGGTGTTCTTCATCCACAGAATAAAGGAGCTTGTGATTGGTACATTTCTTTTATACAGATAGAGTTCCCATGTCTCTACAACTAACTTGCAAATGCCACAAAGTTACCTGAAGCAAGTCCAAAAACATATCTCATCCCTATCAGTATCACACACACCCCAACTTCTTTCCGATTCACTGGATATACATGTTTAATATATTCCTATGAAGACTGAAAATGGAAAGTTTTTGGTACATGTGGCAAGAGATGTGTAATATGTCTATGATATGAGAAATATCACAACAATCATGACTTTACCATGATTATTAAAAGTCATTTATATTACTGAATACATCAAGGGATATGAATGGAAAGTGTTTGAAAACTTTGAATCAATTTAATGAAGAAAAACTATTATGGCACGGGAATATCACTCGTTTATGTATTGGGGCATACATATGTATATTAATTAATGCACTCACCAGCTCAAGTGGCAAAATATAATTCATAAACATGATAAATACCTGCATTAAATCCTTGTCTCATTCTTTAATGCCTAAAACAACTGAAAATGAAAATGCAGACCTATAATATACATTTTAAAGGTAAATGCTTGTAAATAGTGTGTTAGGGTATATTTGGTGTGTTGGGGTAAAAAGACCTGCCACTTATCATGCTTATGCTCAAATATGCTCCAGTTTGAGATTTTACCCCCACTGACCACCACAATTTTACAGCATCATCAAACAATAGCTTTTTCATTGGTTATGTGTTTAAAAAACATTATAAGTAATTAAACTACAATAATTCAAATATTGTATAAATGCTGCATTTCTTTTGAACAGTACCATGACAACAGAAAAGTTTACATATACATAAATCAATGTTGAAATGTTCCAAATAGTTAATCTCTTAAAGTAAAATGATATCATCATTTTCAATTATTTGACTAATTAACTGGAATTTTATGTTATTAATGCTATTTTTAAGGAACTTATTTATGTGTAAATTCAACTTTTCACCCACAAACTTTACATAAAGTCTTGTGAATTTATTCAGTTTGTGAGTGAGTCTGTTGAGTTTACATATGGATGGGCTAATAACATGCTAACAGCACATAAGTTTTTTAATATTTTGAATTAAGAAACTTATAATTTACATGTTGTAGGCATGTAGTATATTTTCTTTATTGCAGGGGTTGGCAAGGGCTGCTTGCACAAGGATGTCAGAGATATGTTTCAATAATAGATCCCAAAACTGTACAGGTATTCAATTGAAACCTTTTGGAGTTATAATATTTGTGGTAGTAGTTCTTTGTGAACAAATATACAAAATAAAATCACTGGAAACTGATTCAGTTCCATTCACACTGCTACATTTTTCTTCTGATCCTTGTTTGTACATTTATTTTGACACATAAATATTCACAAGGAGAAACAACCAATAAAAATAAGCCAATCTATATAGAGAATGGCATTATTCACGGTAATAAATACAGATTTATTTATTCTTTGTATCATGTACCTCAAGTAGTTCTTTGATGTATACCAGCACATTATGTGACAGAAAAAATATTCCACCAGGAAAATATTTTGATCAACCACTCTGAAACTTCTCAAACAATATCACCAGTTGGAATTGAACATACATGTACATGTAGGAGGAATCTGGTATAAATATAACATCCTTGCTTACTCAGTTGATAAGGCCACTTTTATTAAAAGTCGTAATTTGACACCAAAAAAAAGTCGTAATTTGACACCAAAAAATCCTGCACTAGCATGGCATAAAAACTCCTTTTTTACCATTATGGAACATTAAAAAAATGTGTTTTAGCTAATTTTGATATTCTACTATTTGATGTTAAATTTCCATTTATGGAATCATGATTTAAGTCATTGTTTCAATCAACAAAACCTGACAGAATCTTTATCAAAAGAAAGATCTTGTCTATTCTTCTGTCTTTCCAACATTAAAAGTCAAGTTTCTAAGGACATAGGCCACTTTGCCCTGATAATATTTCATTCGATTTAATTACAGGTGATGGTTATTTATAGATCGATATAAGATAAATA
>JAULBM010031669.1:0-11046 GCA_032357055.1 Geukensia granosissima
CGAGTGTTATATGCATTTACGACATAAAATGTGAGAAAAGAATCAAACACCACCGAAAGTTCAAGACGAAAAATCTCAGACACCCTCGGGAAAAATTTCTTTCGTTCTCTGACTCGGTAAGCCTTGTCAGAGAACGATAGAAATCTTACCCTCGGGTGTCTGAGATTTTCTCGTCTTGTACATTAGGTGATGTTAGATTCTATATTTCTCGCCTACGAGATCGAGAAATCCTGTTGTTTAGGAGGTGTGAGATTTCTTTATCTTGCACAACTCGTGACCAGTATCTCAGCGTAAGCACGTGCGTTTTGGAAAATTGAATGGCTACCTCTACTTCATTACGATTTACAAACAAATCTTATATTACCAGCTTTAACCAACTTACCTAGGAGAAATATGATATAAACATCCATTGAAATGCTAAGGGATTAGTTAACTTTAAAATTGTAAGCAGAATTTTCTCCATGAGCTGCTGTGTTGACAAAAGACAGGAAGTACGCATGGGAAATAACTCTTTTTGGCGCGAAATTTTTATAGAGTTAGAATTAAATTACCTATATAAAGAATTTAACAATTTTTGACTTGAAACATATTTATATTTGAAATTGAACAATTTAAAAATAATTGTCAAAATTGTGTCTAATAGGCTAAATAAATCAAGTAAATAAATGGCTTAATAGATAATGCTAACTCAAGCTGATTTCTAAAATTTAAAATAAAAATATTTTGCGAGAAAAAGTACAGTCCCAAGGGGAAAGTGTCGAATAATTGGTCTCAGACCGTCGGGCTAAGATATCTTTGTCCATCCCTCGGCATAGCCTCGGGATGGATACGGGTATCTTATCCCCTGGGTCTGAGAACAACCTATATCGCCTTCCCACTGGTAAAAGATAATATACATTTCTCAGTTTACCTTTTATCAGTGTGGTGCCTTAATCCTCCTCCTTATTTTAGTCATATATGCAATTTTATTTAGGTCTACTTATTTGTTGTACTTGTTCACACTTGCCGGTTTAATTTTATTAAAAGTTTTCTTTTTTTTTCTCTTTTTGACCTATGGACATTAAATGCTTACAGAAATATTTTGATTGATCGCTAATTACCAGATAGGGCAATTTGTTGTCTCAAGAATCCCTCTTAGGAAACAAGACATACCAAAACAGTTTATTGTCATTTGAAAGCATCAAACTGTATAACATCGTATGATCAAGAGTTTCCTAGATAGCGAGACAAAATTCTGCAGAAAAACATTTCAAATGAACGTGATTAGGGTCAAACATATACAATTACTATAGATAAATAATGCCAAAGCTTTCCAGCTGACGTATAGGTCTTCCATAGGAAATGTAATTTATATACCTCCTGAACCTTTTGATATCAAGGTCTGACCCATAACTTTTGTGTGGCCTGATGACTATGTTGTATTTTCCTTAACAAACTCAAGATAATTTTTCAAAGAAGCTGTATCCCAAAGACAAAGGAAGGCAACGATAATGTAAGATTACTCAAACAGTGAGTGTTAAATTCTTACCACATAGAATTTTTTTATATCTAGTAAGGCATAAACCACTTGACTTTCTGGTAGGAGGGTGTTGGTTGGGCTGGAGTTAGGTTGCAAAAAATTAATCCCTTGTTTTTGCCAAAAATTGATTCGACTTCGTTGATCTTTGTAAATGAAATAATTTTCCCACTATTCAACTCTCAGTTCTCTTTTTTTAATTGGCGCTAACAAAATACAAAATTACCAATGTTTAATAATCTGGAGAGTTTTGGTATGATGTATGTTCATTTCAAGGAATAACCTCTCATCAGTAGCATTAAAACCAAAGCGTGTATAGTCCAAGTTCGAAACATAGCAAAAGAAGCAATCTATTCCCCAAAATTCGAAATGAAAAGCCAAATACGATGGCAGGGACACCTACTTAGTGCTACACTTTTTGAAGCCTTTTCGTATCATCTGATAAGACAAGAAAATTTCACACCAACCAGTACGATAGTGGAATGCAGGTGTTGACAAAGCACTGTAAAATTTGCCATGTATTACTGCACCAGCAAGGAAAATGAGATCCGTTGTGTATCCTGCCGACAAAGACCCCAATAGCACTGATTTTGTTTGTACATCACACTGCACAGTATGTTTTATAAAGACATTAGGAGATAGTAGTTCACTTGACACTTGACAACGACGAAATCCTTGACAATCATATGTCTGTTTTATCCTCTCTCGACCAAAGAGAAAGAACTTGATCGTTATTCACTTGCTTGATTCTAGAAATTAGCAAGTGTCCTGTCAAGCAACGTAATTTTAATGTATCTGCAAAATGAAAACTATTTTATCAATCTATTAACAGCATTTAAAAACGGGTTTAAGAGCTACTGAGACAAATTGACCTTAGAAATGTAGATCCTCTCGGCATTTTGAAGTAAAGACAAAACTGGTTAGTTCGGAGCCAAGTAAGTCCAAATAAGATGGCAAAAAATCAAAGATACTAAACATGCAGACAGCAAGTCAAGGGGTGGATCTAGAGGGCACAGGGGTTTAAAACGGAAACGTTTGGGCAAATTTTGGTCGTAATCTCCATTAGAAATCGAGAATCTTGTCCACAAAAAAGTGTGCTACACTTTTCCAAAAGTCTGGATCCGCCTCTGAAATCTGGATACCATGACCAACAAAATGAATGGAAGACAATCTAAGAATAAACAACATTCTCCTTTGAGATAGCAGGCAATTACTCGAAGCAGCTCATAGATCAGGCACAGTGTGTCCGATACTAGGCAATTCCTTCTAGCAGGTCTTATTTGAGGCAGACAAGGTTAAGCAAAATTCGAATAATCAATCCGATACTATAGCCAGTTGTATAACATAAGTGAAGTTCAATTATAATATTCTATTTTTATTCGACATTAACACAAAATATTACAGATTGAAAACAACTTGTAAAGCACTGAGAATACAGAAAAGCTTCCAAATGTTTTCCACCAAGAAAATGTCCCTCCCATTTACTTCGTATTTCGATTCGTTTGGATTTAAATGGTTTTTACATGGTTAACTATGTTTGGATCTCGAATTTCTATGTTTTGGGTGTAATGCTACTGCTGAGATGTTTCGCCTTGAAATGTACATGTAGCAAAATTCACAATGTTTATTCAAAACTGGTAAACCACTTGGTCGATTCCCCTCCCAATGGAACAGGGGATCCCTGGGATATTAAACATCCAGTTGTCTTACATGAAATTCATGAAACAATTTTATTACAGAAATCTGCTACATTTCTTTAAATTTCAAAGCACTGAAATTATGGAAATGTCTCGAAACGTAAACTTAATAGTTGTCCCTGCCATCGGATTTGGATTCCTTATTCAATTTGTTTGGATTCGAGTACCTCTTTAATATGTTTGGATCTAGGACTTCCTTTGGTACAAATGCTACTGTGAGGTTGCTCCTTAAAATGTAGCATAGCAAAATTCGCATCTAATTTAACATTGGTAAACATGAATATACATTTAATACAAAAGTTAAACTGATATTTTGGTAGAACTTACGTTTTGTATTCTTTATACGCTTACAAAGTCACTATAAACACTGCTTAAGATAAAATACAAATCACAAATTAAACCACGTTATATTTTAAAGAAAACTGAAGTAATACTTTAAAATCTAAACCCCTAAAAGAACGAAAAAGGCTTCCATGCCTTGTATTGCACAAGGTAGATGTCCTTCGCGCTGGATTGTTGTTTATTTCAGTTTTATATATGAGCACTTCATTTTACAATGTTCAGATCTTGTTTTCCCTTTGGTTTTGTTCTAATGCTTCTGATCAAAGGTTACTCCTTAAAACGTACATAAAGCAAGCAAAATTTACTATATTTATTTAACACGTAATGCTTATTTTAAAATTCAACATTTTCTATGCGAAATTGGAACAACATGAATAATGAGTAGTCATATATTATTTCTGTTTTTGTTTCTACTACAATTTATCAAAATGAAAAAGATATTAGACAAATGTCAGAGAGACTGCACCCCAACCACGAGATAAAACGAGGACATTTAGGATTAAATCCAGAGGTCTCCACAATACCTTCATCAAGGGCGGAATACCACTCTTAGTAAAAAGCTCTAAATCACTCAAATAATGAATCGCGTACACGTAAAATAATACTGTTCTTACTTGAATAATATCAAAAATGTAGAACTAAGAAAACTTTAAACGCAAATACAAACCTATGACAGCAATTGCTGACTTAGTACAGGCACATGAGACATGTGGTGGAGTAAAACTAGTTTAAATTAAACTAGGTTAAGCTCTCGGGATAATATTAGTTTTTAAATGTGATGAGGGGGTGACACGGAAAAGCGAATACAAGTTTAAGCTCCCTGGATGATATTGGTGTATACGAGATGTGTCATGGAAAGCGCCAAATCATATTATGTTTATCATATACTTTTAAAAAAATATTAGAAATTCTCTGTCTGTATTACAACGTTGTCATTTGATCAATATCATTTTAAGGGATTCATTATTTTTAGGGATATGATAAAGGCGTGATGATATCGATATCAGTCACAGCACTGAAATAGTCTTGAAATTTCTTTCGGAATTGTATATGCAATAATAAACTGTGTTTACGTAAATTAATACTGCTCTTACTTGGATATTATAAAAACAATTGTGCATGTAACAAAACATATAACACAAAGAAAAACCTATGACCATAATTAACTTAGGACAGGCACATGAGGCATGTGGTTGGGTTAAACTAGTTAAGTGGGTACCCAACATCCCCCGAAACTCGGAACTCGGTTCGTTTTTGTACCGGCTGATAAAAGCCGCCAACAATGTGGTCGTGGTGTGTCGTAGTACTCTTCAAGTTCCGTTTTATCTCAGCGTCCAGTAAGCGTACTACCACTAAACTTTCTGTCCTTTTGACTAGTGCTATATCTAAATTGAAAGAAATTATCATGAATAATTGTAATAAAGCTTACGAACATAATGGTATAAATATTTTTTGGAGTGTAAAAAATTCGCTGGAAGTTTTGGATAAATTACAGGCTTTCGAAAAACCTTTTGAAACCGTTGATAGTTATGATTTCTCTACTCTTTATACTACACTCCCACATTATCTTATTAAACAGAAATTCTCATATTTGATTGAATGGTGTTTCGATAAAACAGATCAAAAGTACATTTGCTGTAGTAGAGAAAGGTCATTTTTCTCTGAGGTAAAAGACAAATATAAAAGATATACTTACTGGACCTGTGAGGAAATGATTGATGCTGTTTATTTCCTTCGAGATAACATTTTTATCAGTTTCGGCAATAAAATTTATAGACAGGTCGTAGCAATTCCAATGGGAACATATTGTGCTCCTTTAATAGCAGATTTGTTTCTATACTGCTATGAATCTCAGTTTATGGCCAAACTTCATAAGGATCTTTCAAAAACTGATTTGATAGACAAATTTAACAATTCCTACCTCTACCTTGACGATATCTTTTCCGTTAATAATTAATATTTCTACAAAAACACTTCCGACAGCGGTTTAGTTTGAGCTATATAAAGTAATTTGAAATATTGCGCACATTTTTTTTAATTCAGACCCCCTTTTCTAATGCAAATCAAAATAATTACTTGTAAAATTTCATTCCGGCGCAACACAAAGCATTTTCGCAGGTTAATTAATCCTAATTAAATTGACAATGTATACTCCCGTACTCGCGCCAGCGCGTCGGCAAACAAATGGCTAATTTTATTCTGTAAAATCCCTGTAGAGAATTAAAAATTCCGCTCAGCTTAAATCACATTGCGATTTTTAGGTAGTATTGCCAGTTACTTGCACTTTTTTCAATCTACAAAATAAGAATACGGTAGACAATTTTTTTTTCACAACTTATTTACCCATTCCACCAAACTCTGACACAGGGTATAGAATTGTATCCGGTGAATACGTCTTCTAACCAAGATGGCGGGTCCAGTCAAACTTAGTACAACAAAGGACCAAATGGGAAATTTATTTAAAAGACATCTTGTCTGAAACAACTTGCTCAGCTGGTACAATCGCTACTGATTACATGCCATTAGAATTGTGGTTAACTGATGACCCGTGCTTCCGTCCTGTTCAAACTTATTATAATATAGGAACAAATGGGAATTAATTTAAAATCATCTCGCATGAAACTACTTGTGGCAAGTGAATCCAGGCGAGCAAATACAGGCTCGTTTAGCCTTCGGTTAATAAATATAAACATATGCAGTTTAGACAAAATATAGTTAGCTCTAAATAGCGATTAAATTTGTTTTGTAAGGGCGATCAAACAAAAAGTAAATCAAAATCAAAGTTACAAAGGAGAAGGCTAATGTGAGACTGAACAGAATAAAAATAATACACAAAACTTGTGTACTTGTGTAGAAAACTAAAGATTCGTTCTATGATAAAGGTTAAAGACAGATAATAGTAAATTATCGTGCCCAAGACTTTGTCAACCCAGAAATATTTCAAATTAAGAATTGTCCGTACTTATCTTGTATATTTTTTTTTGCATATGTTTTGAAATTGATTGATTGTTGGTTGCTTAACGTCCAGTGACAAATATTTCATTCATATTCAGGACGAGAAAAAGTTCAACAATTATTACTTTCGAAAAAGGAGTGGGATGGGACACAAAAGGGTAACGGTTTTTGACTGCTACTGAAAAAAGGAGGTGATGGGTAGGGACTTAAAATTTGGCCTTTTGTAGCGGCATTAGCCTTCTCTTTTTAGAAAACTCAAAAGGGGTCTTTTACCTGCAAGGAGCGTGGCACTCTCCAAACACGTCACTCACTATGGTCCACGGCCAGGCTTTCCGTATAATAACCTGGCAACCCCAATATGTTTTGAAAGAATGTGTCCAAACGTAACGACCAGGTGACTCAAAGACATGGGAAATGAATTTTCACACAGTTATTGGCAATCAAAAACGACTGTCAAGGATTACGGTATCTTAAAAAGATACCTAAGGGGCACGTAGAAATCGTTAAATCAGAATACAGACAATACTGTTGCCAACGAAGAAGAAACGAAAGACAAACACAGTACGCACAACACTACACTGAATACTAAAGCTAGAGTAATACGAATTTTTTAAATACTATGGGGGTCAGGTGCGCTGGAAAGGTAAACAGCTTCTACTCCACTAGTGTCACCCTTCGTGTTACTCAGTAGCCAAAGTCGGTGTATAGTCTTAATCAATGTTAGTCACAGCCCGTATAAGAACGGATTAGTTGTCACGAGAGTGGGATGATTAAAACAATGCAAAAATTATTGCAAATGAGGTTCCGTTAAAAGCTTTTTTTATTCAAACATAGAGGTGGCCTTTAAGCACAATCAAATTACAAATAATTATAACTTAAATCAAAACAGAGGAAGATTCATTTTGAAAATTATGATCATTCCTTTGTGGTGTTTAATAAGAATAAAAAGTACTGTATGGTATACCATCTCTTTAAACACAGACAGGGATATGTTGCTCCTCGGTTCTGTATGGTATACCATCTCTTTAAACACAGACAGGGATATGTTGCTCCTCGGTTGACGTCATCACCTCAAAAATTTTACGGTCGACACTTAAAAATCTGTCGACCAGTATGAAATAACTGTAACACAGTTGAAGGCGGACACTTTCCTATGGAAGAAAAACAGACTGTTCACTTTCCCCGCCTAGAGTTTCAGATCCCAAGAAACCTTCCCCTTTACCCTGAAATGACTAATACTGGATTGAAAATGGACAATGCGACGGTTTTTTTGTAAAGAGACAGGAACTGCTTGATGGGGTCCGCATTGTTCAAAATTTGTGTTAGTTTTGTATGTATATATTTCATGTTCAGTCTTGCCCCAAACCATATCTCTCGTGCCTGTCCAAAGTCAGGAATTGTAATAACAGGTTTAAATTTGTGCAGAATGTTGCTAGTACATTCAGGAAAAAGCAGTATTATTTTACTCATAAACGTTTTATTTTTTTTTGTGACGATTTAGGAAGGATTGGTATTCTTCCCTTGTCGAAGGCTTTAGGGAGACCTCGGATTTGAAATTTCCTAAGTTTTTCTCGTAGTTTGAGTGCACACTTACCTTTTTATTTTCAAGTTCATTATTGGATCCAGACATTATTCTTTGTTTTGAGATGGAAGGTACAGGTAACAAACCGATACCCTGCTCATTGTAGCCATAGATGTTATCTCTTTTGTTAGAAAGCAGTCTGTCATAATATGAAGCTATTTAAGTTTTTAAATCTTTTACATGAAAATGTTAGTTTAAATTTTAAAAGAATTGTTAAACGATTTTCTCACCTACTATCGCTAGTTTTTTTTAAGATCACCTGACAAAAGGCTTTTGAGCTTTTGCTATCACTTTAGCATCAGTCGAGCACCTGCCGAAAATCTTTTACATTTTCATCAGTTTCTATGAAACATTAGTCATAATGGAACCAAACTCGACAGGCAGGCGCTTATCCAGATATAACAATATTTGACAGGAAGCATCTTTGCAAGGTCTTTTACAATGAACAATGGATATCTTCCACTGTCGTGACTACAAATCCGTTCCTATACCGGTTGTGACTTACATCGATTTTGCCTATATACCGACTTTGTCTACTTAGTAGCACGACGGATGCCACTAGTGGAGCAGAAGTTGCTTACCCTTCGGGAGCATCTGAACTCATCCAAGTTTTTTTTAGAGTTCGCGTTACTCCAGCTTTAGTTTTCTGTTTAGTGTTTCTGTGTTCTTTGTTTGTTATTCATTTCTTTCTATTGGCCATGGTCTTGTCTGTCATACTTGTCTGAGTTAACGATTTCTGTCTTCCCCTTTGGTATCTTCGAAGTTTCTCATTTCTTGCCGATCGGATAACATGACCGCCATGGACGATCTTGTTTCTGATTCGCTGATACATTAAAATAATCTTCTCATCGGAAATCTCTTTGCCAAATGGAGCATCTATGTCAAGTCTTGTATAATCTTTCTTGATCGGACAAAAGCATTGCTAACAGGAAATTGACAGAAACATAAATTATCGTCTTCTCTGAAAAACTTGGTTAAATGGAACAATGTTTGAAAGGAAGCACTATATACAAGGACTTGAAGTTTCCTTTTCTCGTCCTTTTTCGACTAAAATATGGCGGTTCTTAATGGCTCTTGATTCTGATTGGTTAATCCAAAAATTTATATTCGTCTCTGAAACTGGTTGGTCAAATGAAACAATATTTGACAGGAAGTAGTGTACAATTTTTTTGTCTAAATTACCTTGTTTCTGCCTTATCAAACTTAAACCATGGTTGCCAAAGATGATTTTTGTACCGGTTTGGCAGATAAATAATAAATCCCCCGAAACCTCTTGGTATATGGATTCATTTTGACAGGAAACATCTATGGGAAATCATTTATAAGGTTGAAGGCTGCATCTGACAATTTGAAAGTTCCTACAATGTACTGGCTTGCTAAATTTATTAAAGTTTATTTAATCTCGGTTTATTTCTGCTTCCTGTAAAAGCACTTCTACTACTAAGGTCTGAATTCTATTTACTATAGGCCCTGAAAACTATTAAAACTCTTTATTGTTAACTTCTGTAATTGACTACCATTGGAGTGTTAAAAATTCACTGGATGTTTTAGACAATCTCAGGTCTTTCAAGTTACTTTTTCAACAATAGACAGTTATGATTTTTCTCCCCGTTACCACATAAGCTTATTACGGAAAACTTTTTATATATAATCAATTTCTCATTCAAAAAGTACGGATGTTCTTTTATATGAAGTTATAAAATTATAATATTAAATATATGGTAGAAAGACAGAATCCACATCTTTTTTACATTGTGCATTGCACAATTTTTCGTTAAGGTGTTGCCATTCGTTCACTATATTTCAGTGGGGGCACGAAAAAAAGTTCTTTAAAAAAATTTCCTTGCATTTACCTCGTTCATCATATTGTTGACAATATAGAAAATGCTCAAGTTTCACTGCGTATACAGCGCATTTGTGGATTATACTTTATCACGTACGCTCATGACCAAATATTGGAAAACAGGAAATAACGTGTAGGCCCTTCCGTATTACAGTAACCTTGTGGTAAGGCTGATAGAATAAAGTAACTTATTAAAATATACAGTGTTGAAAAGATTATAAATGTATCTTCCAAAATAAATTCCAGTAAACAAAAATAAATAAGAGCATACTTCTCAAGCACGGGGAAGCTTCTTCAACGATATTTAAATCTTATTATAAATATACTTGCTGGACATAACCTGACATGATTTCAGCGATCGAATTTCTTCTTGATAATATTTATATACGATTTGGTAACACGCTTAATCGACAGATAGTTGGCACACCAATGGGCACAAACTGTGCAAGTTAAATAAACCTGTACTTTAAATATGTACAATTTTATCATGAAAAAATTTTTTAGATGTCTCCTCATTTAAGGATTTTCAGTTGATTTGAAATACATTTTTACCAATTGTATGATTTTGTAAACTATGTTATGCTCGACGTGTGTTAAAAGCTTATAAATCATTACTAAAGAAGATCCAAATGTTGAACGACGAAAAATTCATATAAAAAATTGAAATAGGAGTGTAAATTTGCAGAAAAGTACTACCATGCACAGTGTAAGGAATTAACTCTTCCTAATTTAAGGTGTTTCAAATTAAAAAAAAAACGGCAAAGTCATTCAAAACGTTCGGTATATCCCGTTTTAGCTATAAAAAAATACAAGATTTAAGCAATGACATGCCATATTAAAATTCCAGTTTATGCAAAAATGTTTTCTTTATATGGTATAATATATTTTAAAACATAAAACTTCTTAAAATATACAAATGACAGTTTGTTTTTTAATTATTTTAAACATTTGACAGCTTCGCGAAATTCGCCTTACAGTTGAAATACAAAATAAGGAACGAGGCCCTACCATCTTTATTGCTACTTACAATAGAATACAGGCTGAAAGCTACTTCACTCTAATTAACTCCCTTTTAAATATTCAAATGAGGTGAACTCTTCAAAATCGTGCA
>JAULBM010031680.1:0-11046 GCA_032357055.1 Geukensia granosissima
TCTGTCTATGGATTACAACATGTATATCACCCAGTCACACTCAGTATAACACCCAGTGCTGCTTTATCTTATACATAACACACATCTGACAATAATACCTTATACATAACACACATCTGACACTGATATCTTCTGTCTTTGGACTACAACATGTCTATCACCCAGTCACACTCTGTATAACACCCAGTGCTGCTTTATCTTACACATAACACACATCAGACACTGATACCTTATACATAACACACATCTGACACTGATATCTTCTGTCTATGGACAACAACATGTCTATCACCCAGTCACACTCTGTATAACACCCAGTCCTGCTTCATCTAATACATAACACACATCTGATACTAATTCCTTATACATAACACACATCTGACACTGATATCCTCTGTCTATGGACTACAACAAGTCTATCACCAAGTCACACTCTGTATAACACCCAGTCCTGCTTTATCTTATACATAACACACATCTGACACTAATACCTTATACATAACACACATCTGACACTGATATCCTCTGTCTTTGGACTACAACATGTCTATCACCCAGTCACACTCTGTATAACACCCAGTGCTGCTTCATCTAATACATAACACACATCTGATACTAATTCCTTATACATAACACACATCTGACACTGATATCTTCTGTCTATGGATTACAACATGTATATCACCCAGTCACACTCAGTATAACACCCAGTGCTGCTTTATCTTATACATAGCACACATCTGACAATAATACCTTATACATAACACACATCTGACACTGATATCTTCTGTCTATGGACCAACATGTCTATCACCAAGTCACACTCTGTAAATCACAAACATACAAGTGATGTTGATGTTTTTGAGATTCTCTTGGGGGAAAGTAACACTGGATGAGCTGTAAAAATTGATTTTTGTATTTATTTTAGATTGCCAGTGCAGTGCTGCCAATAGATAAAGCTCTCTCTTCATACATCCATGAAAAGGTGTTTGAAGAAAGCATATATAGCACAAAGGAAATGCAACTTCTACTCAGGGAGTTTGTTGTGAATTTATTCAAACAGAAAGGGAAATCTCTCCCTCCAAGTATCAATACTCGGTTCTGGCCGACCTTGTCGCAAATAAAAAACCACATGACCTCAGCAGTAATGAGGTGCAGGTAGGCAAACATATAATATGAAATATTATTACATACTTTGCAAGAATATGCTACATTTTGCACATGTAATAAAGCCAGAAGTAAACCCTTATCAGCCCGCCCGGGAAAATAACCCTTTATCAAGTACGTCTCCTGCAAACCCAGGCCAATAACCCTTTATTAGAGGCATCTCGTGGATCCTTTGTGATGTCACCGCTACAGTCGTCTCCAAAATACTTCTGAACGTTTCGAGTAAACCACCCTTACGTGAAATTATACATTTGTTTATGAATTTATTTTATTTATTTATTTTTCTTCATTTAACTTTTAATCTAATGAAATTCTACATTTGTGAACTGTGCAATTACTTCAGTGTCATGCAGAAATTGGAAGTATGTAATAAACAGATTAATACATTGTCTTTTCCATATCGGCCCAGTTACCATCCCTTGACCCATATAGAACCTCGACTACGTCTCGGACCAATATGGGGGTTTCGATTGGTAACCGGGCTGATATGGAAAAGACAATGTATTACTCTCTATTTATTCGAAAACTGCTTTAGGTTGTAGGTACATGTATATGTTTTTTAGCTAAGTTGCAACAAGATTGAATTGGGCTATTAAATAAGTGATGGGGGTGGGCGCACATGAACAATTTGGTTTCCAGATGATAAGTCAAAAAGTTTTCATCCAAATCAAAGAAACTAGGATATTTTGTTTGGTTTGTTACCTGTTGATGAAGGGACAATTTCCTAAATATGCAAAATATGAAATTGCAACTTGGCTTACCTGAATATATTGATAAAGGCAATATTGAATATTGAATATAAAAAAATCCCTTTTTTACATAATAGCCCTTACCATAAAACACATTTTCAACAGCTGCTATTTCTTTCTTGCAGTAGTCAGGCATAAAATATTTTGGCACCAGTTTCTAAGTAGTCCAAAGGATTGTGAGGCTTATATTCAAAATACATTTATATGAAGTTACCCTTGTCCATACCTACATATATAGGTGCTTTTGTCACCGTTTGGTTAAATTCTTTGTTAAGGCCATATTGCAGGTACTTGGCATGGTATAGCATTTATACTTCACATGTGGATTGGTGTCTATATTTCAGCTTGGTTCACTAGTAAATTAGTCATCTTGACTTACATTTTTCTTTTCTGAAAACTTGCATTTAGGGACTATATGCAGTATAACATGGCCATCCCCTGTCCCATGCAATTAGTTTCTAGTTGTACTTTGATTTTGTGTTTTTTTTTTTTAATTCCAGAGATAGTGCCATGGATCAGACAATTCTTCACCAAATGGTGAAGACGTGGGAGACAGAACACCCCGAAGATCTATTTATGTTAAGGCTTAAAGCTGAGGATTCGCAAAATGTTACAAAAACTGATTCAGATGACATTGTGGACAATTAAGGAACTGGAAATCAGACGTTCCTTTATATCCATCAAACAGGGTGGCAAAAAGAGTTGCTCAATAAATTTGGACATGAACAGGTTTTGTTGGATGCTACTTACAGAACAAGTAAATATGTTTTACCCCTGTTCTTTATAGCTGTTCCAACAAACGTTAATTATGTTGTTGTAGCATACTCTATTACGGAAGTAGAAAGCACCTCGGCCATACAGGAAGCTCTGGATATTATTCGAAGTTGGAATACAAACGGCGTCCAAAATATTTTATGACCGACTACTGTGAAAAGGAAATAGCAGCTGTTGAAAGTGCATTTTCAGGTAAGGGCTATTATGTAAAAAAAAAAAATTCATTCAGCTCTTTAGCTCACCTGGACCAAAGGACCGGCGTTGTCTGTTAACTTTTCACATTTAATCTTCTTCTCTGAAACCACTGAAAAGATTTCAACCAAACTTGCCAGACATGTTAACATGGCCGCCAGAGCTAATTATGTGTTCTGATTGGTTCAAATTTCAAACATCTTATTGTCTGAAACTACAAAGTGGATTGAATTGTTACTTTGCAGAAATGATAGTTAAATGGTCCTGTACTTAACTTTTGAATTGTTGGCTGATTGGATATTCAAAATGGCCCCCGTGACGGAACTTGAACCCTATGGGAATTTTGTATTTTCGTCTTCTTTTCTGAAACCACTGCACAGATTTGAACCCAGATTTGTAAGGCAGGTGGTCCTTTATCAAATTTGTGAAATTGGTGCTGATCGGATATTCAACATGGCTGCCAGGGCGTGTTGAAATTACCATGTGATTACTTTTTTCTATTAACTGGGTCAGAAATAGCTTTATTATATAAATATAATATTAATTTTAGTTATTTTCACGGACATCACCAAAAAATTAGTGAAGATTCGCAAAAATTTGAATGTGTGAACTATAACTGAAATGTTTACACGAATACTGCAACCCGCAAATAAAATAAAGTTTCAAATGAAATGCCGCCTTGCGCTACATCGATTGTATATGTAAAAAAACTCGAGTGTATACAAAACCTCGATTAAACACGAGTTGAAATGTCATGTTCTCTAATTTTACCTACAGGTAAACAATTATTATGATACCGTAAGCAACAGAAACAACCATTTTTCTCATCCTAATTCTGGACAGAAAAGAAGTAATCATCCCATGTTTTCGAGAAAATTTCAATTTTGAATCCTCCATCTATCTGAAATTTTGAAAAACGATGTCTACAATTGTTATAGAATCAAGTTAAAGGTACCTCGTTAGCATTGTGGATGGTTATACGCTTTTTTAAATACATTTGCTCAAAGAATTTCTCAAAACTGCGGGAAATGTCGCACTCTTTTCCTGACGTCTTCGTTTCCCGAACTTTATAGAGGTTCAAGACGGGGAAACTGATAACAACGGCAGTTTTTCTAGTTTATCTCTTGAAAACGTATGGTGACATATTATTATCGGATTGCTATTTGATAGTATATTTTATTTAATATATAATATTAAAATTTGAACAAATCGACATCGTGGGAAAATTATAAAAATGTCACGTTTTAAACCCTTTTCCACTAAAGGTTGTTGTTTAATTGAGTGTAGCGTTTTTTTAAGGACAACAACGAAATATAAAAACTATTTTTTGTTGATATTTGGTATATATCCAACAGACAGAAGTTCGTTTTGGTAGGGAATTTTGCTTGAAAAGGTTTCGAAAAAATACATATTTTTATATCATATTTTAATGTCTCTGATGATTTCACCTTATTTTCGGCCTCGGTTTGCGCGTGAAATAGACAGGTGACATATACTTTTGGGGACACATTTTTAAATTTTGAATGTCAGAGAACAAAATATCAAAATATGAAAAAAATCTCATCGTGAGAAATAATTTGTGGATATGCCCTTAAAGTGTTTTCTTGCATCTGTTTAACATGAACCAGTCATTTTACACTATTGGTATTTGGTATGCAGTTGCATTACTATCAGTAAAGATTAGTTTCAGAACCATTATATGTGTATACCCCTGAAGTCACAGACTTTGGAATTTTACATAGTCTATTAAATGTTTAAGTATTTTTTTAGATCTGTGTATCATGAATAAAATATGTTAGACCATTGAAACTTAATATGCAATTGCAAAAGCATCAAAACAGATCAGATGTAACAGTGTTTGTTGCAAAAGCCTTTGTAGACCTCGACAGTTTTACACCATCAAGCTGCCATTATGTTCAACATTTTTCTCATGTTTCAAGGATACTTGATTTCATGGTTTTACAATTTAGCAGTGATAAAGTTCCTTGTTAGACTGCACCTCCGAAAAACATGAAAATTGTTATCCGACTAAATATAATGAATCCAAAGTAAAATAAAGAGATATGAAATTTGAAAAATTATTATAACAATGACCTATCAAAATATCATAATTATGTTTTTTAGACTGTGGGACATTTGTATATCTATGCGATTTCCATAGGCTACAGGCATGGAATCGCTGGACAACAGCCACTATCCATGGCATAGCTTCAGATAGAAAAGCTTCATTATTGGCATCAATGAAAGCAATAGGGGAATCCTACACCGAGGAGGAGATGGATGCTTCAGTTGACATTTTAAAGGAGCAGCCAGAGTGGCACACAAACAAGGCCTTTCATAATTGGTTTGAGTCCAATTATTTGAACAAAAAGGAGGTATAGTTATAACATGCACATATTTTTCATGCCCTATTGAAAGAGGTTGATAAGTGTCTGCTCCAAAAAATTTTTGGGTTACTTATCCTTCAGGGAAGTAAGATGAAGATTTTACTAGTCCGAAAAATATTTTGAATATGGTCTTTTTGTTATAATTATTTTATTCCTCCTATTCTAAGACATAAATAAATTTTGACAGAAAAATCTTTGCTTACACATAAATGAAATCACTGCATTGAAAACTTTACTAGTCCAGTCAGACTAGTGAAATAAAAAATTTACTAGTCTGATTCCAAATTTACTAATCTTGGGCATAGGACTAGTGCTTAAGGTCACAGACTGTTAAAGATAAAGCTCATTTCATGTATGATTGAGTTATAGACACAGTAAGCCTTGGAAAATAATATTGCCGATTCCGAATCGGGTGGCCATCAGCCACGAAAATCAAAATCCTACCAAGTGTCAATTATATATTAATTATTTGTAGCATTATGTGCAAACCCTGTGCAAATAAAATTATACATTCAATGGAATGTCTTTGTAGGGGAAACCATAAATATTGATCCCCAAGAAAATAAGTAAATTCCCACAGCAATTGGTATTTTTTCAGAGATGGGTGAAGTTTTATAGAAAGGAGAGGTTTAATGCCATCAACACCACCAATGGTGTTGAACGGCAAAATGCCAATCTAAAGCATGGCTATCTGTGGAGTGTTGGGCACAAAAAAAACGAGACTATCAGCCAGTTAGCTCATATTATGGTCAGCAGGTACCTACCTGAATGTTTAAAAGGGTAAGTTGCATGATAAGGAAAACAGTTTTTGTCTCCTGCAACAAAAGCTGAGACATAGCTTCATATAGAGATTCCATCGACAATATCATTGTCGCATTATTGTAGTTATTATCTTGAGGTTCTGTTTGGGCTTACCAGTAATCACTATTTTTTTGCTTTTTGTAATCATATAATCAAGAACTATTTTCTTTGGTAATTATTAGGGATATTCTTTAGTAATCAAATAAATAAAGTAATGTAATATTTTAATCATTTAAAATAACATACCGGTATTGTAATCAAATAATCAGTGCCCTGATAATCATGTAATCAAAAATGCCTAGCAAAGTCTCTATCTTATTTCAAGCAATTGTTATTTAAGTTTTATAATTTTCTTTCAACCAAAAAATCTCAGTGAAATTCAACACAAAATTCAAAATGACTAAATAAATTATTTCAAGAATATATTTGAAGGAAAATTATAATGTTTGCAGTGGTCATGTTTGATTTAGCCTTTTTTTTGGTCATGATATTTTCCTTCTTTTTGGTTGACAGATTTCTGATTTGGGGCATCAGTCCAAGATTGATTATCCCAACTTCAATAAAAATAAGATAACATTCAGAAATATAGGCAAATGAATACTGAAGCAACAAGCAACAAGATCATGGCAAAACATGAATTACATAAAAAGAAGATAATACACACATCAAGAACAAAGAAGACAAGAAATAAAAGTTACATCGACATCACAAAAATAAAGCACTAGTAGTATAAACCCCAAACAAAGAGGTGGGAGTATTGTCAGGTGCTCTGGAAGGGTAAACACAATCAGAATGAAGCTTTAAAAATAATCAGGTTTAAATATTCCAGTTTATACTATCAGCAATCCAAAGAAAATATTACAAAAGAATTTTTTTCTTTTTGACTAGGTATTTAAGAGAAAATGCAAAAGCCAGTTCTCTTTCAAGGGAGTATGACATTCAAATTCCAGTTTTTCTGCATGATAGACCTTCTCGTTTTGTGTCTCATGTCATGAAGCGCTGGTCAGATTTTGGTGACTTAAAGATTGAAGAAATTTTGGATGGAACTTTTTACGTTCAAAGTGCAAGCAATCAAGACTTGAGGTATGAGGTCCTAATTGATAACGGAAATGGACAACCTAGCTGTCAGTGCCATGATTGGAGAAGGCACCATTACCCCTGTAAGCATATCCTGTCAATCATTGCAGCAGAGGATAATGCTGTCTCTTGGGAAAGCCTCCCTCAGTCTTACAGAGATAGTCCTTTCCTGACACTAGACCTTAGTAGCCATTACTGTACAGATATCACTAGTGTTCCAGTTGAAGACCAGATACAGGTAGATGACCAGGAAACTGAACATGAGCCTTCAAAAGATGCAAGTGTCATGGTATGATATAAAAATTAGGGCATCAAATTGCAAGAAATGAATAGTTTTGAGTTATGATTGACCAATTATTATGAATACTGTGAAAATATTAATATTTCTGTGTAACAATTTTGTAGAATTTTGTAGAAATCATATATTCATGATTTTTTAAAAATCTGGTTAACAATTGCATATTTGGTCCAAAATGTTGTCAACAATTCTGGTTTATTTTTTATGACCTAGTAGGCTAATTAATAATTAAAGGTAGTTGCTTGTTAGTAAACAAGAACAATTTTAGCACTGATGATGTTGATATTAGTTCTTGATAGTGCAAAAGGTAAGTTTTAGTAGATTGCTGCTCAGTTTTACACAGATTTTCAGTAAAATAAACCTTGGCATTTTTCTTTATGCCAGAAATGTTTTATTACATCATTATTTCTCCTGCAACGACATATCAATCAATAAGTCTCAGCGAAATTTAAACACAAAACAGTGTCCACAAATGCTAAAGTTTCTGCTTGCATATGTCTAACAAGAATCAGTTGTGATTTAACATTGATATTTTGTATGCAGTTGCATTAATTAGCATTATTGCAGTTCAGTTTCAGGTGCATTATATGCATATGCCCCCATAATCACAGTCCAGTGACTTTGAGAATCCAGCTGCTATAAGGCTTGACATATCATGTGAAAGTGCTATTACTCGTATGGATCCAGTTTTCATGGATTTTGTGGTTAACTTCAATTACGAAAATTAAAACCCAGCGAAATGCAAATATTCCAATAAGTATTTTCTCACACAATCACAAGAATTGCACCCCATGAATAAAAGAACATTCCCAGTATATCTCTGTGTTAGCAGTTTATTTACAATTTATTTATTTTTGGTCATAAGGGGTATAATTCAGGAAGGTAAAGTCAATCAGGTGATGTCTAAAATACTGTCTACAAACATTAGATATTATAGTACTTGCTATTTTATTTCAATGCAGATACAGAAGCTGCAAAGAGATATACGTGAGAGATTTAGAGCCATTGAGGGACTCACATTCCTTTGCCATGATAAAGAGATGCTGCAGACCTGCTTTGATATGCTGGAAAAGATTAGAACTGATGTACAAAAATCTTGTCCAAGTGATGGTGGCCTGCTAACAGAGCCAAATGTCAGTGTTCCAATAGTTGCAAAGCATGGGAGATTAAAACCAAGGAAAGGTCTGAAGATATCATTGCATACCAATAAACATAAGCTAATTTATTTTTATAATTCCTAGGATAATAGGATGTCGACCACTATAATTAAAAATCCTGTTCCTTGATGAAATTAAAAGAAATTTTTGTGACTTTTTGTCACAAGCACATCAATTCACATATCCCTTTTTTATTTTATTTTATTTTATAGATGTTTCTATTTTGTATCATTTTTGGTGCTTAACTATCAATAATTGATAAAATAATATAGAATTATAGTCTGTTATATTTGTCGATTTCTTTCTATCTCTGACAGTTTTCGAGATAAAAGTGCCCAAAGGGGCCAAAACACCATTTTGAGGGGCTCATAAAATGTTCATTTTTCATCGAATTTTGCTGGGATTTTTTCATTGGATTCCTCTCAATGAGAGATTCGAAAATACCTACAGCCGATTTTTTCTACCTCTTACTGGTTTTGAGATAAAAGGGGCCAAAGGGGCCAAAAACAGCATTTTGAGGGATATATAACACTTTTGAGATTTTTGTTTGTTAGTTGGATTCCTCCCAATTACTGTGTCAAACCAATTATTGTGTCAAACATATTACTGTGTCAAAAACATTATCGTGTCAAGCAAGTGCTATCTACAATGTTAATCTACAATGTTCTGTTGTTGATATGCTGCGCTTGTGAAGCCCCTCAGTTTTAACTATTAAAACTCATATTGAACAATATAAAAGACTTTAATTGTTTTATTACATACAAATTTAATGTAAAACAGATAGGTGGTCAATATCGTTTTTAATCAAAACATTATGATGTCATGAATAATGGAATGAAAATTGAAAGTGATAGGCGGTTAATATCAATTTTAATCAAAACAATATCAGGATTAACAGAATGTCATGTGACAGCATTTCACACAATAAATGTTTTTAAATTAAATCAGTATATAATAATACATTATTATTATAATATCATATTATTCAAGAAATTTCATTTGCCAGAAGATGTTGCATGATTAACCCATAAAAAGATGATAAACCTCATATTGCTAAAAATAAAACATCACAGACTTGGTAATTCTAAAAATAAATATTTAAAAAAGCTGACAGACCTACTGTTACTTAAAACAGATACAGAATATTTAGACTACAATTACAGAATTAATTATCATGGAGTGAATGTGCATATGACATCAAAATATTTCCAATTGAGTTATGAAGGAAAAGTAATGTGGTCATAAGATTTCATGGCATTGTCGTTGCCACAGTCATCTGATTATATTCTTCACTTGGTACCATACAGTTAAATTAAAACTAGCTGCAAGAACAAATGCTCAATCTGAAGTGTATTATAATAAAACAATTATAGACTTTTCTTATTGGTTTATACAGTTTTTATAAACCTTTATTCTGTATCGACCTCGGACTACACTTGGTCGATACAGAGGTTGAAAATACATGTATCAACCTCATCAAAAAGCTATAATTGTATATTATTATTTGTATAAATTTATACTATTTGGGCATTCCACACATTGTCTTAAAGACACAGCTTCTACTTTTATCCAAATAAACATAGCTTCTTGTAAATAAAACTTGACAATATGTTAAAATGGACATCAAGGAGAAATTTAACAGCTTTTATTACAATTGTTTTGTCTTTTTTATTGAATTTTAGGATTTTTTTATACAATGTAAGTTTCGTATAACAATTGTGCTTTTCTAATTGATGTAGTAACAAAGTAAACCACTGACTGGAATGTAGAATAGTTTGCTTTAACACACATATCACTCTACCCTGTCTACCTTCTATTGCACAACATGTCTGTATCTCTACTTGTATAAATGAATACACAGAAAGAATGGGATTTTTCACATCTTTTTTCTTTCATGTTTTAACATATGATATCCAATTTTCTGCTATTGATGTACTAATTATGCTTCAATGAATCTTCTAAAATATCTGCGCGAGCTCTGACTGTGTAAAACAGATTTTCATGTTCCAAATTTAGTTTAAGAGTACAAATATAGTAAGTCATTTTGCTGTATTTGTTTCTCTCTTCATTTTTTCATCTGTCTTTTAGACTTTTAAGCAAAGAGTGTATGCTTCAAATTTATCACATTTGTATGGTTTCTCAAAACCAGATAAAAGCAATATTTTCTTGGTATTCACAGTATTTGTTGTGTCCATTTGGTTAGTAATTTCTGCGTTTACTTGTGATTTTCCATTAGTTTCGACCAAGGCTCCGGAAAAGTGCTCAGCCGATTTCGGTCATTTTTTGGACGTTGTGTTTTGAGTGGAAAGTCGCACCATTCCGGCCTATTACATCATTTGCCACCATGACAGACTTCTTTCGGCAGCAAATAAGCATTTACCTTTATTAACTTCATAAATAAGAAAGCTTTACAAAGTATTGTATTCATCTCGCTCAGTTTTTCA
>JAULBM010031691.1:0-11046 GCA_032357055.1 Geukensia granosissima
AGAATCGGTTCACCCCATCAAAAGATAAGTTGCGGAAACCTATGTGTCCACAGACAAGACGCCGACGCCGACGACGCAGACAACGCCGACGACAACGCCATAACATAATACGACCGCAAATTTTTGCGGTCGTATAATCAATCAGGACTTTAAACCAGAGGCTCCATGGAGCCTGTAATCGCTCACCTGGGAAATTTTTTATTGAACAATCATTATTCTAATTTTTTATTGAACAATCATTATTCCAAAGTAACAATTCAATATACTTTGCATTTTCTGATAAGAAAATGTTTGAAAACTGGATCAATCAGAATTCATAATTGGCCCTGGCAGCCATGTTGAATTCCCATCGGAACCAATTTCACAAATCTGGTAAAGGACTACCTGCCTAACATTTCTGCCAAGTTTGGTCGAAATCTGTTAAGTGGTCTCAGAGAAGAAGATGAAAATGTGAAAAGTTTACAAACGATGCCGCCGCTGCCACCGAAGACGGACGCAAAGGGATGACAAAAGCTCACATGGCCCTAAGGCCTTTGGGCCAGGTCCAAAGGCCAGGTGAGCTAAAAAAATGGTCAGTGGTGGTGATAACAATTCAATAAAGCTTGACACCTGTGTCTGTTCTTATTTGCACATGAAACTATTTTTCTGTGCACCTCCAGGAAATTTCAGAATACATTAAAACTTTCAGCTCCAAGAATTGAGCCATAAACAAGATATTTGTTCTCTCTAATTATATCCATTTTTAATTCAAATCATAAAAAGTATTCACAAATGAACACTTGGGTGAACAACCAAGGTAAAAAAATCATTATCACAATATTTTAAAATATTTTTTACAAGAAACTTTGAAGGTTTCTCACAGGTTAAGTACTCAACCATTTTTATACAGTTCAAACATAAGATTTTGTGTTCTAATGTAGAATCCTGAAACAGTTCATTATGTGTACTTCTAAAATCTTTGACTGCAAAGGGTTGTAATTTACCTTTCAATTTTAGGTTCAGGTGAAAGTTCTCTGGGATCACTATAAGTTCTCTGGTGATCACGGGAACCAGGTCTTACATTAGCTGTGTCAGTGCTGAAAGTTTCAGACATGCAATGATGGAGTAATGTCAAATACTGTGAATCTTTTGTCAAAATGTTTTTAAAAATGTTGTTTCAGTTATTTTTTTCTAGGGTATAGATGACCAAACCAATAAAACATTTAAACAACTAAAAATTTTTGGTAAAAAATTCACAGTATACTCAACAAATTAGCATTCATAAAATCAATTCACATCATCATTGTGTAATTTGAACTTTATTAGGATTTGTGCTTTATTAAACAAGTGTTCAGTTAAAACAGGTTAATGGTTTAACAAGGTTTGGTTTTTATTAGCCAAAAATAACTTGCATGACTTGTAGAGCTATGTATTGTAGAATCGGGTGAGTTGGAAACTTAAACATTACGTGCAAAACAATGATAGGTAATGTCAAAGGCACCAAAAAAATCAAAAAACTGACACAAGAAATATTTCTTACCTTGTTGCCCCCAGTAACAATGCCACAGCACCATCCTCCTGATTTGAAGCATTATCTGACCATGCTTCTTTTACACCATCTGGCTCAGTCCTACCAAACTGATCTATTTCTGCAGCTCCTCTGGTTTTCTCAGCACCATATACAGGGTAACAGTCTATAACATGACGATATGGAGTCTTCAAGTCAATACTGTGATTAAATGTCCTGTCTGCATTTTTAGCAAGCTGGGAAGACAAAAATGTCTTAGCATTACCAAGAGCACTAAATGGCTGACTTTTCAAACCACTAAGATATGAACTATTGAGAGATTTTTCAATGCCACTCATTTCTGACCATTCCAGCTGCTTCCTAACATCTTTGTCCTGAATAGCAAAGCTACTATTGGTTGAGGTTTGGCTTTCATAACTAGTATCTAATTTAGGTTTATCAGCTAAATTTTGGGCCATTTCTCTTTCCTCCTGTCTGGCAGATTCTAAGATGCCATATGCTTGTTTGCGTGGGGGTTCTTGTGACAAAATTTTCATTACTCTTGAAGCCAAGCCAGAGCTATCTGCTGCCTCTAATAATGGCTCTGATTCAGGTTTTTCTGTCTGATATCTTCTAATAATTTCCTCCACATCAGGAGCAATTCTCATACAAGTCTTATCCTCAATATCAGAATCTACTTGATCAGACAACACTTCAACTGTGCCCTTCTGGGGTTTTCCTACAAGTTCTAAAGTATCAGAGAGACCATTGTAGCCCTTGCCAGAGTATGTACTTTCACACTCAGTCTCAGTGTCAGTTTTCATTGTTCCTAAAAATCTGCCAGATAAACTATCATTATATCCAAAGTCAGCCCCATGATCCCACAAAAGCTTGTGTGATTTTGTACTTTCTGTATCACTTGTTTTTGACAAGTCAGGTGATGGATTTAAGTTTCCAATATTATAATCTGTTCCGGGATCCAAGCTGTTCTGAATTTCTTGCAGGTCCTTTTGAAGTCGAGAATAATCAAAATTTTGCATTGTAGAAGTTCCAGGGACAAGATTTTGACCATTTTTCATGCTGTCCACATATGCAGTATCTGCCAAAATTTTTCGCACTCTTTGACTTAATGAGTCTGCTGACTCTTGACTGTCAGTGGACCCAGGGCCTCCTCCAGTGGCAGCTTTAGCCAGTGAGGGATAAGTCTGAGCACTTATGACATTCATTTCTTCTTGAGAAGGTATGCTTCCTATATTCAATGGAACATGGGCTGAACTAGTTGGAACAGAAGGTAAGATCTGAGATGCAGGCTCCTCACCCTGAATCATCAATTTTGCAACCTCATCTCCTAGAGAAGATCGAATACTTTGTTCACCAGATTTGGTCATAAGACCTGATGCAGGTGTGAGTGACCTTTCTGCTGATTTCTCACTTAAATTTTCACTTTTCCTCATTGGAGAGTATGATCTAAGTACAGTGGGTTCTCTGTCACCTTCTAATCCTAAAGCTTCTCTACTGTACAAACGATGGTGTAAAGTGGATCCTAACTGACTGGCTTCTTCTAAAAGTTTTGAAACTCTGGTAGACATACTCTCAGATTTTGAATTGGAAGAAGAAAAAGTATCTTTTTCAGGAATTTGAACTCTAGATAATAAAGGAAGATCTGCCAATCTTGGCACAGCAAAATCTGTTGAAGAAGTTGGTGGAGGAGGGTTCAAGAAATCTTCTGGAAGTCCTAGAAGTTTGGCTCTTTCTCCAACAGGTACATAAGAACCTTGAGATGCATTGGAAGAACTAGTCGAGCCATATCTACTGGTTATTTCTCTCCTAGCAGCTTCAGCTGATGACAGACTAATGGAGTTCTCAGTACTGCCCTGAGAATAAAGGCTCTCAGGAGCACCTGAGGTACCAGACGAACTGGACACAGCATTTCCTTTCGCATTTGGCCTATTTTGGTTAACATTTTGCCTAGTAATACTGCCTTCTTTATGTTCTTTTGTCAGTGAAACACTGTCCTTTGACAACTGATCATATGACAGTGATACATACATATCCCTGTGACTGCCAGGAATATACTGGTTTGTTGATTGTCCGGACATTCTATCACCGGATCCTTGTAATGTACCTGTTGTTGATGTTTTATCTGTATGTTCAGAAGGTGCTCGGTCTTCAGTCAATTCTTTTACTGATGAGTACATCCTATATGAATCAGCTGTGTTATTTGTCATTAAACTTTGTGAAGCTGGGACAGAGTCCAGATTCTCCTTACCATATCGTCTGTGGTCAATGTCAGATTTCGATACCACAATATTCTTCTGAGAGTAAGCTTGAGGTAAACTTTTGCCAGAACTATTTGCATTTTCTTTATTTTCTGCAGGTTGTTCAGGTAACGATGAGTATTTACTCTCTGTGTCTGTGGGTATTCTTACAAAGTCTCTAGTTCCTTTAGACTGAAATGATTCTTTATAGTCTCTGGTGCCTGCAGTATCTGTTGGTATTCTGACAAAATTTCTGGTTGGATTAGAGCTCTGTTGAATTTTCGTTTCAGCCTCTCTTTGTCTTATAGAACTTAATGTGTTAATTGGCTCATTTTTCCTGAATTCTGAATCACTTGCTGATGACCTTGGTGTCTCATTATCAGTACCATATGGATTCCATTCACAGTCTGACATTCCGGTAGCTGATTCAGGATACCTTGCATAGACTGCCCCAGTATGTCCCTCTATGTGATGGTCCCCGTCAGAACTATCACTCTCCACTGGTGGGTATTTCCCAGGGGAAAAATTACCGGAAATAAAATCTTTTGATACTTCTGTAATGACTGATGTCAAAGCCTCCTCATGTAGGCTATTATCTTGGGGAGACTCTTCACCACATGATGGGTCATCTAAGGGGTACTGTGACAAACTGAAATTACCTGCAACAAAAAAGAACAGTATTTGGTGTGGTGTTCAGTTTTACCATTTCTGTCATCCTGTTATTTACATTAACAAGATGCTCCTAGGTGCCTGTAATATTTCACCTTGTAAACAGCTGCCAATAAAAAGTTGACAGCTGTCTGTCCTTTTGGTAACTTCAAATTCCTTTTGACATTGAAACCATATTATCTTACTTTGGTCCCAATAGGGGTCATTGTATACAGTCTTGAAAGGGATCAACCTAATGACCATTCCACCAAAGTTTACTTCAAATTGAGCAGTACTAAGTTCTGCTGAGGCAGCCATCTTGGTTGGTAGGTGGCGCAATTGCATACAATTTTGAAAGGAAGATATTTTAGTTACCATCTCTCTTTTTTCTATTTTTAGTAATGATGATCATGCTGGCTAACTGATCCTGACCCTTGATAAAATTCGGAAGGGGCCATCTAAGGACTATTCTATCAAAATTGTGTTCAGGTTGGCACATAGTTTCAGAGGGGAAAATTAAAAAGTGATGACAATAGCTCACATGACCTAATAGGTAATGTGAGCTAACAAAATAATCAGTTGACAAGTTAGCATTCCAATTTCGTCAAATCAAAATGAATTGTACTAAGCAATGAGGACTAAATGTAACACGATCAGAACAAATATACAAAGAAGGATAACTGAAACAATTTTTTAACATTTTTCATGTGCATAATGAATGAAGAAGAGAAAAAATATTTACACAACTGTTTATTTGTGCAAAATACCTTCAGATGTCTCTGTGGTTTCTGATTTCCATCCTGAATTGTCATCAGATGATAATCCTCTGTGTATGGAAGGAGAGGAGATATCTTCATCTCTACTATCACTGGTAGACTGGGTCTTAAAGTGTAAAAAAATACAATCAATTGCCTTTACCCACAACACAAAAGAATTAAAAACTGAGCCTTAAAAGTACTAATACATGTATATAGATTATAGATGCTTTTTTATGGTTAAGCCACAACCCCCTCCCTCTAATCAATAAAATGTTAAATAAAAGTCATATATATTCCTGATGTGAATGCTGTAACAATAAGGAAAATATAATTATTTTGGTTCCTCAGTAAAAAATGACCAAAGAATACCACAAAACTAAATCTACAGGTTTGACATTTTAAAGAATTTTTTTGGCTCTCAGGCAAGACTTATTTGTAAAATGAGATCCTGGGATGTTCTACTTAACTGAAAACCACAGGAGCTTGGGCATGGGACCAGCCCTCCTTATTTTTTAATTTTTATTAATTTTTTTTTTTAATTTGTGGTAAAAAAATTACATGAAGTTATCTAATATAACAGAAATGAAAAATGCTGCAGGGTGCTTGGTCTTTTAATGAGAGAAGGTAAGAAAGCCTTGGATTTGTGATCAATTTTGAGGGAAGTCATGAAGAAATACCATGTTGGATAAAACCTGAACTAACTCTACAGAATCCAGATATTTCCTTTTTTTCATGTTTTCTACGACCTCCATCAAAACTGAACCCTGTACAAACCACGAGCTTTCTTACCTCCTCTCACTAAATGACCAGGCTACCCATAGCATTTTCGATTCTGTTATATTAAATAACTTCATGTAACTTTTTATCCTGTTATTACCTCAAGTCCAAAAATATAATAAAAACAAAATAAAAATGCTATATTAGATAACTTCACATAATTTTTACAGCATGTATTCAAAACAGGAGGTCCCATGCCCCAAGTACCTGTGCTGAAACCTTAATACAGTTAGATGTTGTCATTGTCATAATGTTTCACTGTTTTTAGTTTTATTTTATGTTAGTACAAGACATAATATCCTTTATTCTTATTATCAGTACTTTGACTAAAACAATACCCTTGACCAGAAAATGTCAAATTTCACAACATTTAACTACCTCTTTTCAAGGTTTTTTGGTTTTATGAATGATTTCAGATCTTTTTCATTCATGAAAAGACATGCATTATCACAAATCGCAGGATGCTTTTGTTTGACAATGTGACGCTGCATTTCACAACATATTTTTTTTTTTTATTTGTGTAAGCAGACCAGTACAGGATTTATTGGTCAGTACAAATACTAGGATATTGCTGCAAATTACAGATAAACCTAGACTACACTTGAATCAAAGTGCGTTCCTTTGTTTGGAATTTACTTATGTATATGAGATTTGTGTGTCATGAATATTAACACTATATCCATTCTCTCTCTATACTTAATCTCCTTGTGGAATACAGGCAATGAATGATATTAGGCAAGCAAATAGAATGTAGTGAAAATAAACATATATTATTCCATTAGAAGTTCAGTTAATGTGCATTTTAAAAGATGCAGTTTGTGTGACATGTATGCATGTACTTCTGCCTGTTCAATTTACAGTTTTGTAATGTAAACTGAATAAGTCTTTATAATAGTGTTCTAAGACCCTTTTGGGGGAGTTTTTGACATGCAGGGAACCATAAATAATTCACACAACAGCTTTATTATAATCAAATGTAACATTATAATATTTTAATTCATTTTTATAAAAGATTTTTCCTGACTTTTTTCTTGTTAAAGTTAAAGATATTGCAAATAGGGATGAACTGTCATATTACCAAATGTTTTCACTTGCCTCCTTAGCTTTTTCAATCAAAATATATCTCTTTAAATTTTCTGAATTGTTAAATTCAGCAAGTTTTGTGATCAAGTGAAGGCACAATTAACCTTGCCAGTGAAGATAGCTCTTGTGAAATTTTTTTATACTCAATGAAATTTTTAAAATCTCGTCTATGGTGGTAAATTCATTTTGAAAGTGCTCTCCCTGGGGATCATTTGCCCTACCGGTATATGCATAATTTAATGGAACAGCCCATAGTTTGAAGAGAAATACATGAAGCTGAAATGTGGATGTGTTTTTATCATGAAAACTGTTAAAAAATCAATTCAAAACTCAACTGAATTCTGGGAATGTCATTGTCGATTCTTTTTTGGTAATTGTCTGCATTTTCTCATGCCAATCACCGATTTGTCTTGTGAGATAAGTGTGGTACAACCTCACTGTTCATTTAGTCATTGGTGGTCAGGATGCATTAAGAAGTCTGCAAGATAATTCTTTTCTACTGGAAAAGGATGAATTTGGAAACCATTATTGTCAACTGTCAGAAAATACTAGGGGAAAAGGAGCAAGATGTTTGTCTGAAATTCAAATTAATTATGAGGATGTTGAACATGTATATTGTTATTAAGGAGGATGTAAGTTGAATTTCCACATTGGTCAAATTAAACTGTTGTTTTAATAAACTAACATGATTATTTAAGTCAAGCCTTGGAACTGTCTGGCTATTATCTGGGCTGGTAGTGGTCGACATCTTGTTGAACTTGTGAGAATTTGAAATAGCTATGGAATTGACTGTTAAATCATAGCTACACTCTGACTCTGTATCTGCTGATATTCTAAACCAGACCTGAAAAAAAGGTAAAATACTGTTATATGTTAGTGTACCTACATTATTTGCTTATCTAATAAAATTTATTTTAAACACGGACAATGGTTGAAAAAATATTGATCAGTACATGTGTCCATATGAGCATAGGGATATACAACCCACATGTATAAGGTTTTACCTTTGATAAAAGGGGTAGTGTTTGGTTCTAATAAAACTTGTTTACCCCTGCTGCATTTTGGATGTGTTTGTTAGGAATCAGGGCCATGGGATAGTTCTTGTACCATTTGTTATTGTTTTCATTTTTGTTGTAATCTTTATAATGTTTATAAACATTTTGATTTAACTTCTACATTTGTCATTTAATCTGCAATGTAGAGCCCATCATGTTGAAGGCTTTGTGAAGAATTCTAGATTTTGAACTTTCTTCACAACCCACCATTTGAGGAAAAGAATTAGTCTCTCAAATGAGGAATATTTTGAGAGTAAAAAAGAAAACTTTTGAGTTGAGACTTCACACTTAAAATGGCACATATTCATAAGACTAGTGTATGAACTCGCTAAAGACAATATGTTTGTTTATCTAAAAAACAATTTTGAAAATTACGCTATAGCCGTTACCTCGAAAAAAGCCAGAAAGTACCATGAAAGTTGTGAGATGAAATATGCTTATGTCTCCCTGGTATCAGAGACATATATAAGTCTCTGTTGGTATGAAGGCCAATTCAATGGCGTCGGCGGGCAACGAGTTTGAACATGTTTTCTGAGGAAAATGTAAACAAACAGAACACTGAAAATGACTTAATTTTGGGTTTATTAGACAAAATTTAGACAGAATTTTAATTAGATTCTCTCAAAATTCATTTTATTTATAAGCTAAATGATCAGTGCACCTGCTTAGACATTGTGGACATCAGCATTTGGCTAAAACGATTTAAGAGAATATTTTGATCTTTTTGTTTTGAATCTTGACCGCCATGTTACATTTCGCGAGATTTTCGGTTCGATTTATGACTTTAAAATGAGTCATATTTATTGAAGTTATTCATCTTATTGACGAATATTTGTAAATAAAATAATTTGTATTATATTCAAAATTAGAGTCAGGTTAATTTAAACCCAGACTGGTTACCTGTAGTGATTTTATAACAGTCATAAAACCTTCTCGGAAAAGAAACGTATTTATTCCGCTTACTTTGAACAAGTGCCCGTCCGACTTATTGTGATCGGACTGCGCCCTGAGTTGATCCTGGGAGCAATAAACTATCTGGGAGTAATATACTATGATACACCAAACGAAATTAGCCACAACACAAGTGAATCTTTTTCAAAAGTTTCACAATGAAATATATCATATTAAATATCGTTGTAATTCTAATTTTTAACCCATTTTTAAACCATTTTAACTTGAAATAAAAAAATTTCCATAGGGTATAATGCTAATTTCATCGACTTTGTGAAATTGCTTAATTTTGGGGTTATAATCAACTAATGGAATCGGGCAACAAGACATGATAAAATGTTTATCTTTTGAGGCCAGTTTTACCACAGATAAAAGGTGAATTATAAGAATATAGTTAAATTATATTTTTGCTGTAAAAATGAAGCAGGATATTTATCTACGAAAACATGCCGTTTGAGGCAGATTTTTTCAATGTAAAAAATCAAACTTAGAGAAGTAATGGGAAAAATTTTTGTGCTGAGGAAAACTGAAATTTTATATGCAGGATGAGTTGCGGCAAAAATTAGAATTACTTAAGTCGTGGCAAATTTCGTTTGGTGAACTATATAGTATATTAATCCCAGGTTGATCTGTCTCATAAAATATAAGGATGGGAAAATTTTTTGTGCTTAGGAAAACTGAAATTTTATATGCAGGATTAGCTGCGGCAAAAGAAAGAATTCCAACGATATATAACATGACATACTTCCTGCTGAATTATTATACCTTTACTTAAGTCGTGGCGAATCTTCAGTATATTAGTATTATAAAGTCCCTGACTATATAGTATATATTTCTCCCAGGTTGATCCGTGTCACAAAATATTTATTGAATTTAATTTGTTTTCCCAGGGACGTATATAACAGAATTTCTGTTATATACGTCCCTGGTTTTCCATATTTTTTTTTACTAGTTTCGAACACTGCATCTTTGTTATTTGTTGTGAAGTTTGTTATCATGTATGACTGAGACTACTATAACAATTAACAAAGCTAGTCACAGTTACATTTTGTTTACACGAGAGTCCAGATTTCAATAAGAAGTAAATTTGATTTGATATCGTTTTATTGCAAAATGTACAATAAGATTGGACAAAAGTTATGCCAACTTAAGTACGTCCACTCCTTATAATACAAACACAAATCGTTTAACAACAGGCAAGAACAATAATCAATACATATTACAATTCATAATTTTAAAAACGCCCTTGAAATTAATGGGTGAATAAGTGTATAAAAGTATATATAAAAGTGTGAAAAAAAAAATGCAAAGGAAAAGAAAAAAGGCAATGCTGATCTGCACTTAAAACCGTTTGGTTTGTTTTATTAATAACCGCACTCTAGTAAATAATAATGTATTCTCCTAGTCAGTTTTATCGTCGTTTCCAAATAAGAGCACTTCAATATATGTTTATCATTTTCATCTAAACCTGAGAACAAAGTTGTTCTTCCGTTAAGGTACAATGGACACTCAAAAAGAAGTGAAATGAATCTTCATAAGGATACCCACATCTACATTTTGTATTATTGATAACATTAATTTTTTATAGGTCTGCATTTAATCTGGGACCATGGAAGTATAACTCGATTATACTTCCATGCTGGGACTAAAGAGAAACACAGGGATATGTAACTTGGGTCAAAATTTCACGAGCCTCGCCGTTCCATGTTACCTGCAACGACTGGATTTTTGAGCGATTTCTTTGTTGAAACATAGTCAACTTGTGCCGAGGTGTGAGAGAAATGTAACAATGGAACATTTATTAAATGCATATGTTTGTAAAGAGAAATGTTTGAGGAATGCATTGGTTTAAAATTTAATAGGAAATTCTAACTTTTAAGCAATATTTTTTACGATTGAAGTAGGGTAATATTTCGCTTTTTGTTTAAATTACGACGAGATTTGAAATTTTTGGTCATATTTAAAACTTATATATTTAGAAAGAGTGAATTCCAGCGAGTGCATTAGTATATTTTTTATTAAAATTTGAA
>JAULBM010031702.1:0-11046 GCA_032357055.1 Geukensia granosissima
GAACCAATCTTTGGTGAAGTGGTCCCTAGATGGGTTCCTTTCAGAATTGTATCGGGCATCCGCCAACCAAGATGGCTTGCTTTGCTATTCAAACCATAGTAATTCAAATGGTTTTAATGTAAACTTTTGGAAACTGCATGACAGGTGAGCGATGACCTATTCTTTTTCCCCGGCGCAACTATTGCGAATGGGAGATCGAGGATTTATAATCGAACCAACGGACACCGCTTTCGCGGGGTTCTACATTACTGTTAATTGGGGGTCGCAAAATGTTACAGTTTGTTTTTCAAACTAACAACTTTGCATTTTTCGATTTCACAATCCACCCTCCTTCAAAATAAAAGTATGAAAAACGCCACCTCTCATTCATGCAATACACAAGCAGAATTGTTTGATATTATAAAACAAGAACTTATTTTTCACATGCGCGATTGATTTCATTTGAGTTATTTACTTGAAATTGCGATATTTATGTATGTTTGCATTGGCTCTTCGGACTCCGTTTTGCAACCATTTTACGTTGTTTTAAGATGAACCACAAAACTTGCAATATGTAAGAATTAATGAGACAAAAACTACATTCTGTTTTTGAAGAGAATATAAAAATTGTATGTAGTGGGAGATCCAACCATAAATATGTAGCCCTTCAATTATCCTTTAATAATTGATAATAAAGAATTTATAACCTACAAAGAACCATTTTAAATCCTAATTAATCTCTGGAAAAGCTGTTACATTAATAGGAAAAACAAAGTATTCGGTTTAACAGAAAGTGGGAAATAATATCACGTTATGTCCCTCAGATCACGTTCCAAGAAATTATTAGGAATTAAACTGAGAATCTGGCAGATTTGTTAAAATTCAACAAAAAATCTGAAATACACATTCTTTGTTTCAGCTTTCTGTCTTGCAAATTTGATATTTAAAGTGCAAATTTGTATTTCCAAACACGGTTCATCTACCAACTATTCAATATACAGTATGGCCACCTCCTTATTAGTCTTTAAATATGTAAATGTCCTATACCCAAGTTGTGCATTATTTTGAAAATAAATAATGTTTTATTCAAGTCAGATGTACTCCAAATCTGTTATCTAAAAATGCATATATATTTTCCCGAACGTGATCCATCTAATTTTGGGTATCGGCCTCCCGTAGTTTTTAAAAGATGTATAGAAAATCGAATGTTCTTTTTGTTTTTAATATACATGTACTTAACAATATGATTTCGGTTGATGTTATCATAAAAATTTAAAAAATTATAATGGAGAATTATTTTGAATTAACAATGAGGAGTAGTGTTAGTTATATCTTTTGTATTGCATATAATGTTATGCAGTATTCATCAAGAACTTATATTACAACAAAGTCCAAGAGGTAAATGACAGGTTTTGTTCAGAGAATCAAAACTGCGGCTTAGTTACTTTAATATTTATCAACGCGAGTAAATTATTCTAACCACCATTGATTGTTATAGTCCATTTGACAGCTATGAAAACAGGTAAAATAAATGATTAAAATTCACAGTCATCCTCAATTTCAGAAAGATGTGCCGATTTTAATTTTATTATGCTCTTAAATTTTGGTTACTTACTCCTTGACTGAATTGACCAGAAAATTACCATTATGTGTAATGGACAACTTTTTTATTACTTGACTATTTTCAATAAAATTTTCTGTCCAGATATGCATTCATTCATATATATCATAATTTCAATAAAAATGGACGTCCGGTTTAAGATGTATTTTGAAAGAATTAATTTCTCTATTTTCACAGTGATCAAACAGACTATACCTTCACCGGTCTTTGACCGCCGAGTTAAACGACTAGTGGAAAATTGGGTCCGATGCCCAAAGCGCTTGTGATTTGAGCCTACGCTCTTTTTCTCGAATTTAGTTATTTCCCCTATGGAATAAAAAAATAAATAGAAAATAAAACGTAGGGTCAAATTTTACTTACAGTGTCCTTTATTCATGTATTTTATTATTTATCCACCCAACCCTCCCCCAACGAATGGTGAAAGGACAAAATCAACGAAAACAAAACCAATACCGACGAACTATAAAATTCAAACAGAAAGTCACCCAATCCGACTAGAGAGTCCTTAATTACAATAAATATACTAAACATGGCAAATATATATGCAAAAAACAAGATACATCTCTCATGAATGCTGGCAGTTACTGAAAGCAAGCTCAAGCTAAGATTCCTGATGCTAAAACATCAAGTCTGTCAACACGAGATGTTATCAAACACAGTATATCTGACAATTTAATACTATGTTGTCAATAAACGTGAAGAAAGACAAGATGGATGCAATGTCATTTGTATTAATATTTGTGTAAAAGATCAGATCAGTTTATAAGTATCTGTATCAACAAAAACCAGTTTCAATGTATTGACTCAGCGTCGAACTTGCACCACTTATCGGAATCCTGAGATTCAAGGGATAGTTTTTAATTCTGTAAGCTTTGAGTGTAATTGTGTACATAAATCGTAGGATGTGATATCCCTGGTGAAAACTCAACATTTGCAGCCGTATTTCGGTTGATTGTTGGTTGCTTTATGTCCAGTGGAAAAATTTCATATTCAGGACGAGAACATGTTCAACAATCATCAATATCGAAAAAGGGGCTGGTATGGGACACAACAGGGCAACGGTTTTTGGCTGCCACTGGAAAAAGGGAGTGATGGATAGGGACATGAAATTTAGCCTTTTGTAGCGGCATAAACCTTCTCGTTTTCGAACTACAACGGGTCTTTTACGTGCAAGGAGCGTGGCACTCTCCAAACACATCACCCATTATGGTCCACGACCAGGCTTTCTGTATAACCTGGCAGCCCCCAATGAGAGGGCCTCCCCTATCCGCCACCTGGTGCGGTCGAGCCCTGGAGACCGCCCCGGTGCCCAGCTCAGCCGTTTTTAGGTATTAAATCTTTGTAACGGTAATAAAATTTTGTAAATGTGTTGCACGCAGGACAGGGGATCCTTACCCTTCCAGAGCACCTTATCCCACTCCTGTTTTGTAAAGGAGTTCGTGGATTATAAACTTTTGTTTCTTTTGTTTACGTTTTATCCCTTGGTTTGTTTTAAAAATTTGTCTTGTCTCTATGGACTATGCACTATGTGTATTCTACACTGGACTTGAGAAGCTTGTGATTACTGTATCCGAGCTGCAAAAGTTTAACATTAAGATTTACATTGTGATCATTATATTTAGAAACTTTAGTGCAAACATGGGAAAATTTAACTAGAAAAAAGGGGGATATTGAGTAATTGAAATGTTAACCCAATACGAAAGAGCTTATGACACGTCCCCATCAAGGAACTTCGTCTTATAAACGATAATTCAAACCTACCAACAATAAATGCTGTGATGTCGACCGTGAAGATGTCTCTTGAGAAAATTGTTGTAGACTTATGCTAGAGATGTATTTGTCATACGCAGAGGCTTGGGGAATTTTATGAAGTTGCATTCTAGTTTAAAGACCACCACATGTCTCATGTGCCTGTCCTATTTCAAAAATTGTAATCATATGTTTGGTTTTTTGTGTTTATTGTTTAGTTTTACGTATATTTTTGATAATATTCAGGTACGAACAGTATTATTTTACGCATACACGATTTTTTTATTTGGGTCAATTTATAGCTTTTCACAAAGAGTGGTGTTCAACACTTGTTGAAAGCCTTGTGGTAACCTCGAGATTTGTAAATGACCTCTTTATTCGTTGGTGGAGTGCAATCTCTCTGACATTTAACCCTATATATTTTCAATTTCGTATTTTAAGGAGTAATATCTCATCAGAAGAATAAAAACCGACATATATAGGAAGTCGAAGATCTGAATATAGGAAAAGAGGAACTCAAACCCAAAATCGAAACGTATTTTCAGTGCTTTAGAACCATATATACCAGACATTCAAGTGACAAAAGTCCGAAACAGCTTGTAAATATTTTATTTAAATTATTGTTCATCGGTACTCCCCTATGGAATTTACATAGGGACCGATTTAATACTTTGAATTCTTGTTTGTTTTGTACACGAGTTACGTCCCTTGTAACAAGGTAACCATAAAAGATATTGCACGATCCCGCCTATAATAGTTTTTAACGCTATTTTGATGCTTAAAAAAATTAGAGAAACAAAATCTTACATTATAAGCCGTTGATTATCATATTTCTACACTCTCGATAGTTAAACCTTAAAATTTCTTGGTAAACCTCGAAATTTTAAGGTTTAACTATCTTGACTGTAGAAATATGATACACAACGGCTTACAATGTAAGATTCTATATCTCATAGACAATCATACCACCTCCTTTTTTATATTTTTACATAATGTTAAATCACTCAACAAGCAGACATTGTACAAAAACAAAATCTTCTGGCAAAACCAGCAATAAGACATATAGACCCTCCTTTCTCACATGCAGGCCAACCATATTAGATCACCAAAATTGTCATTAATTTTTAAGTCATATAAAAGTATATTGTCAGTAGTATTTGTACTTATGGCTTGTCCCCAAATGTTCCCTTTGTTTTGCAGAATGAAATCATTTCACTGCTTTGTATTTCTTCTTTGTTGATGTGTACCACTAAATGCTTGAAAAAATCAGACATTAATACAATTCACATATTTCTAGATCTCTCTGAGTAATTGGTTATTTAATTCAATTAGGGAATTTTCCATGGTGTTAAATACCTGTTGAGCAAAGAAACAGAGAAATAGACAGAAATTTCAATGTCATTTGATTTGCAAGGGAAAAAAAGTCTTAATGTGGAGAGTCATTGTATCCAGCAAAGCATTTGTGCCGGTCCCAATAAGGAATCGAGGTCTTCCGCTGGTCTTTGTCTTTCATGTAATTTTTTGTATTCACATGCATAATATTGAGATAAAATTTGCTTAATTTTATTTATATACTTTGATTTCTTTGGAGCAATCCGTAGTTTTTCTGCTCTTGTTGAATGCTGAATGAAGATTCAAAAACTTACTCCATTTCTTATTGAGATGGAGCATGTTCTTTTTTACATGTACACAAAATATTTTGTTTTTTATCATTAAAAGACTATATATTGAAATCCGTTTGAAATTATGGAAAATTTCCAGAGTTTAACTGTAGATGTAGAAAAGGGTTGGCATTTAAGCTCTCATCTAAAACATGTTTTAATGGACCCTTTTACTGATGCTGGGTTCCTGCTTTTGACACTTGAGTGGAAATAGCTTCCGGTGTACAAAAGTTGACGACACAATAGTTCTGCATCATAATTTATTGTCCCCCAATGTCATTTTTCTGGAAAAATATGTTATTTTCCACCCAAAGTAGCATGAACGCAGTTACATTAAAAAGGTTTATCAAAAACCTACACTGTACAGTCACCAGCTAGTGACTACTGACATTTACAAGGAAAGGGAATTAATTTAATGCTATACATTATTTATTTTCTTTATTTAATTATTTTCTTTATTTACAGGTATTTTATCAACTTTCAGACAACATTCAACAACAGAATACCTGCCTGGAATGGTTCACTCCGAATCAATTCCTGGTCTCTTACCAAAGTTTCCTTCATGGGCAGTGTGTTGTCTTGGAAAAGCTAATCTGTACAATCATACTACAGGGTTAGATTTTCCAGGATTCCTTCATGGTAGCCATTTCCTGTTACCATGGGATATAACAGTAAAAGCAGAAAAAGATAAATGGCCTTCAATTGGGGAAACAACCTCAAGGAAGGGAAAACAGAAGAAAAGTTCTAAAGGTATGGTTAAAATACAGTTTAACCACATGCTAGTGGGTTGGGTTTTGATTGAATGGCCTTAACATTATGGGTATTGTAAATCTCTTTTCAGATCAATCTATGATCTTTTCTTTCAAATTCTGAACAATCCCTCAACTCAAGGGGTTTTTAACAGATCCAGGATCTGTTAATGCTGCCAGTGCCATTTTGAGCTTAGCATGCATGTCCATCATTCTATGTGTGCAAATCAACTTGATGCTACATTCTTTTGGTGCAAAAGCACATTTTAATAGATTTAAAGTGACTTATGAGTTAAAATGGCGCAAGAAATATAATAAGGAATTTTAAAAAGTGTTATATTGCGACTCAGTAATTAGGCATAGAAATAATAAATATGTCTTCGTGCTGTGTCACATGTGTATTAATTGTGTGACGTAGTAATGATGGTGCATATTCCTGGACCTCTGGTTTCAATTAATGTAAACAAACTTGTGTCATGGCCAACAGCAAATTACTACAACATTTGATATTTTGTGGACTGTGGTTAAAGCAAACTTGATGCTAGGAAAATTTAAATTGCTAAGATCAGTTTGTCTACGTTTCAAGCAGATTCACTGTAAATCTTCTCAAGTTTTGACAACAAAAATGCAAGTACTGTGTTTTAATTTTGTTGATATATATCAAGACAAAGGTTTTTAGGGATGAGTATTGTTAATGAAAAATCATTTCGTGATATATCCATACAATACCACCGCATCATGATATGTATCGATACGTACCGACTTCTCATTTCTTGCCTTTCATTCTTTTACTTTTTAATTGCTTGTATGTTAATTCTTAAAATATTGTGCTATGAGGCAGAAATCTGTTACTTTTATAAATAAAAATATGTTGTTTGGTCATATATTTTACTTCTTCATGTCAACAACTGCATATTTCCAGCCCCTAGATGTTAAACTGTCCAAATATTTATCATATCGTAAATTTTGATATGCAAGATTTTGTACCGGTGTACAGGGTTTGTTAAAAAATACCGTGATATATCGATATACCGGTATATCCTTACACCTCTAAAAAAAACCTGTATTTGTTTTAATTTATAAACCATTGAGAATACAGAGTGGCATCGAAAGGAATCGCTTCATCTTGTTGTCCATACATCATTTTACCAGAAGTGAACCGCTTAAGGCGATGGGGGCATAGAGTTTTACCCTCGTCCATACGTCTGTGTTTGTGCATATTGGATTGATTTGATATTTTGCCTGAAGCATTATAATGGTGAGTTGCAATGTTTCTATCCTATTCAGGTCCAATATATGTCTACTCCCTTTTTTAGAGACATTTAAAACTATGACAGTCCTGTGCAAATTTACCTAAGGATTTTCTTGCCTTACAAGTGTATGTTGAATTTATTTGATAGTAGGTCAGAATCTTTACCAGCATGAGTTGTACTGTGACAATTATGTAAAGATATTTGTAGAACTTGCAAAGGATTAGAATGGAACAATTATACTTTTAGCTCATCTGGCCAAAATAATCACAACATGTATGGTGAGTTGAAAAAATTGTGAAGGGATCTGTGTCCAGCACTAGAAGTGCTATGTTTAAAATGTGGTTCCTGTGTCCAAAAAAATTTTTTTTACATAGGATTGACTCCTATTTTGTGTGCAAGTTCTTTGTAACATTAAAACTCAAAATCTGAAATGAAAGTCCAGGATTACCATTCAAATTACTGATATTTTTACACTAAAGATTCAGTATTATAGTTTTCCCATTGCTTTATGTTATTTTTTCCAAAGGCTGACTGTTGTGTTTTTAATTTTGTTTTTTCATTATTATACATTTAAGTTTAACTAAAAACTAGCAATATCTTATTTTCAAAAATATGTTTTTATTTAAACCTGGAAACCACTTAAACATGTTAAAGTGGCCCTTAGCTTTTGAAGTTTGACTCTAGATAGTTTTGTGGAATAAGTTTCGTTTTTGTCTGTGACCAAGTGCCATAGCATTACAACTGGCTCAGACAAAATAAATACAAGACTCAGACTAGAAAATGTAGAATGTCTTGACCTGACTAACAAAGAATGAGCAAAGCATCTCAAGCCTATCATGTGTAAATTAACAAATTTTAACTTGATCACATGTGTTCAGAAATTATTTTCTCACACTGGTTGACAAAGTGGAAATTTCCAAAGAATTAGATAAATCTAAGTTTTAAAAATGGTCAGTTATAAATGACATATATAATTAATAAAACTATGTATGTGTAAATCAAAAAAATAATGAATCTCAAGAATATGAAACAAAACTTTTAATAATAACAAACATCACACATACTGGTCAGTTGATATTGGCATTGTAATGGTGACTCCTTTGTCTCCTTTGAGTTCATGATATAAAGTGTTTTGGTGAATCCAAATTCTAGTGTAGAAGTGTTTTGATTTTAAGTTGATATTGTCAAATTTTTCATGGCAATTAATCCCCTTTTATTCCATATTAAAAATGTTCATACTTAAGGTAATGTTACTATTAGTATAAGAATGGAGTTAGTTGTATAAAAAAAGAAGATCCATGAGACATCCACCCACCAAATGACAGTAGAACTTAAATTCAGGTCCCATTACGGCCTTCAACGATGAACAAGAGTTCATACCATAACAGAAGCTGTAAGTGGCACTAATACAAAATGTGAAACTAAATATACAACAAACGACCCAATCTATTGTAAAATAGGTGAACAAATTACAAGTATTGTTTTTGAAGATTTACTGACACTACTCATTCTTTGCCATTGAACTGAATTAGGGGCCATCAGTTTGTCATTTGATGCCAGTAAGCCTTCAAATGAACTTCAAATGAATAAAACAAGGTCAGATCAACCAATAAATAGCCAGATAATCTCATTTAAACTGCTATTGGACAGATACAACTGAAGTGAACCTAAGGATATACCTTGGAGACGAGTATGAGTGTCCTAGAGGTCACAGGTTCTTCTGTAGTGGTCCAGAGAAAATCATCAAAGTCTCCAGCACCAGCTCGGTCAAGGTATTATTGTTAGTGCCTTACAAACCAAATTTTAGGACTGATGACAGAGAGTCATAGCTATGTAAAGTACCATTTTTATCAAGATTAAAACATGTAAATATTTTTCTTTCTTTCCTTGCAAAAACATCTGTTTTATGCATAAATATTTAGCCAGGTAGGAAGATCTCCGTTACATCATGACAGATTACAAATTTAAAAGCTTCTAACTAAGAAAGTTTTTTCTCTCCTGGAAAAATTAAAATGAAAAACAAACAAACAAAATTCCCTACTTACCTACTAATTTTTTTTAAGAAAAAAACCAGTTGTTTGGGAACTAGAGAATTTAACATGGCCTAAACTGTTTGGAGAAATTGAAATGGTGACAAAACAACCAAAAAAAAAAACCTGTTAAATGGTCAATGGATAGGATGCTGACAAAATATGGATGGAACAAATACATTTTTACAGTTAGCATGAAAGATCTGTTGTTATAAGGATATTTTCTCCTTTATTCATCTTTTTTGCTTTTTATTACAACTTTTCATAAATAAATGTATAGGAGGTCAGTAGGAACTTATCATTCTACCCCACAATGTATAAACTGTTATTTCATATAATTGCAATTGAATTATGTATTTCAAAATAATAATTACAACCCATCAAATTTCGTTAGAGGGCTTTCCACCCCACACACCCCTTATAATAAAACCTGGAACAACCCTTCTGTAATTTTTTCAAGTAATTTTACTAAATGAATGAATTTCTAAAAATATAGATGCCACTATTAAGATAAGAAATTTAAAATTTTGAAAAAGTTTTTTGAATAAAAACCCCCATTTGAACCTCCACACAACATGATATCAATTATCATTGAAGCATTGATGAAACTAGTGAAAATAATGTGAAGTAAATTAGAAAATTTTTTATTTCAATAGTTTTTTACTAGTTTTACATAAGTTTCACTAGTTTTACATAAGTTTCACTAGTTAAATGTAAGTTTTACTAGTTTACATAAGTTTCACTATTTTTACATCAGTTTCACTAGTTTACATACATTTCACTAGTTTTACATAACTTTTACTAGTTTTACATAAGTTTTACTAGTTTACATAAGTTTCACTAGTTTTTCACTAAATTTACATAAGTTTCACTAGTTTAATGTAAGTTTCACTAGTTTACATGAGTTTCACTAGTTTTACATAAGTTTCACGATTTTTACATAAGTTTCACTAGTTTTACATAAGTTTCACTAGTTTTTCACTAGTTTTACATAAGTTTCACTAGTTTAACATAAGTTTCACTAGTTTAATGTAAGTTTCACTAGTTTACATAAGTTTCACTAGTTTTAATAAGTTTCACTAGTTTTACATGATAAATTAGCAATTTTTTTAGAAGAATCAAACTGTAATCTACATTAAGTCTTGATTGTCTTTATCAGCAGCTGGAAACAACGTGAACATCTTTCCTTTGACATTAGTAATATATTCTATATTAGAAAGAAATCTATAATCTTAACATGATAGTCAAATATCCAATGAATTCCTCTGTATATTTGCAGGATAATGCCAACAAACTAGTCAATTTAGACATGCCCCTGTATTGTCCATGTCCCCACTGTAGGTAAGTAAAGTAGACAATAGGCTTATAAAAACCAATGGATTATGCCCACTGATGACTTCTGTGTGGTGTAGCTACTGTACTATCAGCTCTTCTTGCTTTGTGACGTCAGATTTTCTCGGAAAATCAATCAGTTGACGCATGATTAAGAATCGTTCTAGTTTGCTGATTTCACAAACCAAAACCCTTCTAGTGCAGTGGCGACACCAAGCGGGGTCACCAGCGGGCATGATTCATTTCAGAGTTCTATGTTGCCTTTGTTTAATGTGTAGTGTCTGAAAGTTTTGCAAATGTACACCTTCAGACTGAATATTATGTTTAATATTAATGGAGTTTCTATTTTAACAATAGATCTGAAGGTCTGACATGAAATATCACAAATGTTGTAAGGTATTATACCCAAGTTAGGGTATAAAACTTCTGCTTATTCTAACTCCAGATAATGAAGGCCAACTAAAATTGAAGTGAACTCTCAAACTTTTCCAAAGGACGAGGGTTGTTAAGGCCCATTTTTGGCCCAAGAATTTGGCTAAAAATGAAAATCAGCTAATATCTATTATTTTATATTTTTTGGATTGAATGAAAAATGTCTATAAAAAGAAAATCCAACATAATTTTTAGTTTAATTAGTTCTACAATGGTCACATGACACATAGAAAATGCTTT